>MU693082.1:79786-93268 GCA_026770625.1 Nicotiana glauca
AGTGTGACCGGTCTTGGCGACAAAGGATATCTATTTCGCATGTTTCCATTAAGCCCGACATACCTTGCTATTTCTTCCAATGTTGGCGTAAGCTCACAATCAGAGAATCTGAAGACATTTCGAGTCGGATCCCAAAATGGTATTAAAGCTTCAACAATATCCCTTCTCGATTTTATGTTCATAAGTCCCACAAGGCCACCCAGAATTTTTACCACTGATTTTCTGCTTTTATCTCCGAGATCATTCCACCACAAATGGAGCTTAAGGGGTATCTCGCTTAGGACTGAGAAGGTTTCGATGTCATTTGAATTCATCCTGCACATTTATTGGAAGGATTTTAATGATTAAAAGAAAAGTGGCTATTTTTGCAAAACTTTAAATTTAGAAATTCCATATTCAATGATTAAAATCAAAATTTCTCATCCTGGGGCCCATGGGGCGTCACTCAGCATCATCAGAGGCCAACACAAGACTGAGAAAGTTTTAACGTCAATTGTGGCTATTTTAGCAAAAACCTGCCATGTAATGGCTTATTTTGACAAAGTGGCTATTTTTTTGCAAAGTCATTAAATGACAAACTTGATTTTACAGATACAACCTTTCAACATTTCTGCGAGGAATATTTCAAGGCTGTGCCCGCAAATTATTTAAAATGACTCAAAGTAGCTATTCTTGCAAAAACGGCCTTCCGGCGTCCTTTTGAGGGACATTCGGCTTGTTTTAAACAAAAATAGCATCACTCGATTTATTTATAATAGAAACCAAAATTTTGACATTTTTCGGCTATTTTTGCAAAAGTGTGGTTGGACCCGTCAAGGGTTGCCTACATATCTCACACATGGTGAGAATCAAACCAGCGTAGTTCGGGCCGATTGGCTAAAATCAATTTTTTTTTTTACCAACAATTTGTTTTTCAAGTATTTTCTCTTTTTTTTTCCATTTTTCAAAAATCTGGCAGTATTTTGGTACTATTTGGACATTAGGTTTTTTTCACAGTAAATGGTTATACTTTTTAATCTTAACACTGATATTTTTTCACTCATGGTATACAAGCCGTTCAACATGTGGAGCCAAGCAAATAAATACAATTAGCACATAATATGCATCAGGATGATCATTTTAATTCGGGTCACCTGTCCTAGACGGACCCAACCCCTGTGTTGAGTCCCCTAAGTCAAAATGCACGTGATGCAAATAAACATCCTACTAGGAGTTCGACATGATTTTATTGTTCATCTAGGTTTAAATCCTAGGTTTATTGGTCTAGACCTGGCTTACCCGAGCGGACAACTCGGGCCGAGGGGGAGGCAGCGTACCGGGGATACAGAAGCTCGCCCGGCTTTGCAACTTATCCAAACCTAGTTCTAAATTTGGAAAAAAGACTCTAACATAAGAAAAGCTACACGAAGTGCACACTTCTCCATGATGTAGAAGACTCAGAAAGACGGAGGGATTCGCGACAATTTATATACAATTCAACAAATATTAAAGCGGTAAAAACATTTAGCACGTAAGGCTGGAACATATATCAAACCAAATAAAGCCAAATACAACAATTTAACTGAGCTCGAATTCTTGAACCCTGAACCGAAATCCGGGGTTCTTGTCCCCAGCAGAGTCACCAGAGCTATCACACCTCCTTTTTCGAGCTTTACAGCCTTTACTACACCCCGGGAAGAGATATAGTAATAAAGGAGTTTTTCCAATTTAAGGAGGATCGAAACGGGATTCGTTTTTTATTTCAGAGTCGCCACTTGGGAGATTTATGGTGTCCCAAGTCACCGGTTTGAATCCCGAATCGAGGAAGGGTTTGACTCTGTTTAACAGTTGCGAACCAAAAATCCGGGTAAGGAATTCTATTAACCCGGGAGAATGTGTTAGGCACTCCCGAATTTCGTGGTTCTAGCACGGTCGCTCAATTGTCGTATTTGGCTAAATCTTCATTTTTGTTACATGTTATCCTATTTGTGCAATTTTAGAATTAATTACCGCTTTTGTCAAGTTTATTTTATTTTTAAGAAAGTGAACATCATTTAAGTACATGTTTTCGGATCACATCACATGAAATGCACCTGGATCCTTGACATATTCTCATTCGATGTTCTAGGATTTGGATTTGGGTTGCATGAAATGCACACCCGTATTAGGAAGATAAAATTATTAAAAATCGCGCCTAAAGTGGCTAACGTGTTATATCTTTTGGGAAGGCCATGAAATTTGCTAAACGGCCTATCCCTAATACTAAGTATTTTTAGTAAGCAATTAATGAGGGCCCCGCAATTGTATATTTGATGCGGCGAGGCTCATCTCGATTTTTATTAAAGGCCAAACCTTGGGCAAACTATATTCTCTATTTTTTGTTTTATCTATAAAACAAGGAAAAATCTAATTAATTTCATTATACAAAGCTTTATTTACTGTTTATCCAGCTCAGGAAAGTTTTGGGCCTCTAAATGAGCGGAATACAATCTGGTTTTAGGCCCAAATATACGTCATCCTTTAAGAAGACTTGAAATGAGTTACAAACCATTCTAGCCAAGTTTCGTGCAACTGGGCCAAGTTGAGCCCAGATTTGTAGCTTAATAAGCCCACACATTATTGATAATCAATTTCATAACGTTAACAGTCCAATTCAGGAAACAAAAACATAAAAACTGAATTTTAATTTGTCAATCTAATAGCAATAGACTAGCGAATTAATTAACTAACTGTTTTGGTGTTTCATTTTTAAAAGACAAACCATTAACCAAGCAAGATTTACACAATTATATCATTAACGGTTTAAACAAACCAAACTTTTGTCTAACAGACTCATGGATCACATGATGTACAATAATGTTTGAAGACCTTGATGTTAACTAGAAATGGTCTACTCGTAATTAAGCCTAACGAATTACATATACTTATCTTTTCAATTGACTACTATTTGAGTCATGAATATGATCATACTAATTTCTATTCTTAATTAAACTCCTATTATTATGTTTCTGATTTTTCGAACTAACGATTAGTAATGCAGCTTTGAATTTTAAAAACCAGAACAAAATAACACTACTGATACAGAATTCAGATGCTCTTAAACAAATACTAAGCTAGTTTAACAATCCACTAGTTAACATAAAACTACTCTACTACGATAAACTACAATATTGTAAAGTTCAAACAGTCCAAGTCTATATAGTTAGTTACATATTTAGACTACTCCTAATTGAATACACATTTTCCTAACTAAATTCTACATATATCAGATTTAATTATATATAAAAAAAATCAGAAGTAAATAAATGCCAAACGAACAACTTCATTCTCTTCAACTTGTCATTACAGCTTCACAGTCATATGAAATTAGAAGATTTACCTGGAAATAAGATGAAAAAATCGATGAGAATCTACTCGAATCAACAGAAAAACAGGATCAGCAAATGGCAGTTTAACAGCAAATTGATCACAGCTTCAACACCAATAGATTCAAGCCCAGTAAACAGTAGATCAAACCAACAGAAGTAATAAATCACCAGAAAACCCAACACTTGAGAGATATTGTTCAAATTTCTATCGCAATTGTCAATCAAATCAAAATAACCTTTAGATTACTCTAAGAATCAATGCAACAGTAGGAGTTATAACTGTTTTTGATATTTTTTGGAGTTTTGGAACAGGAATTGGTAAGAATCTAGATCGAAAATAGCAGAAACTATTTAGTAGATTTTAGATCTTTCAAAAGTTATTCAAGGAGGACAAGTGAGGCCTATTTATAGAACAAAAAGAGAGGGAAATTTAAATTTCAGAATTTGCCAAGCAATCCCTCTTTTATTTCAACTGAACCCTGTTATTTTTTAGCTAATTGATTTAAACCCCTTATTAATACGGAATTTTCACTTTTTCCCCTGTCTAGAATGTTCCAATCTATTGTTTTTACCCTTTTACCCTTACTTCTAAGTGGTATTTTACTGCATTACCCTTTACATTGACCACATTACCCTCACCTCCTAAGCTTTATTGTAATATAATCATTTTTGTATTCCCAAATCACCCCTGAACCCAAATCCTATTTACCCTTTACCCTTACTACCTTTTACCCCTTTATCCCTTAGATTTTAACCAAATTACGAAATTATCTTACCCCTATATTTCAGAATTATCAAATACAAAATGTAATCAGCTATAACCAATAACCCTAACTAATTATCAATTAATAATCATTTATTTAACAAATTCAGAAATTAAACTAACACAAATAATATCTACTGAAAAGCTAAACTTCCAATTATCAATTTCAATTTAAAATAAAAACATAAATCGAAATCATGTTTAAACAGAATCTAAAATTTCTAAAACTAATCAAACAAACCTTTAATTCTTATAGAACCCTAATTAATATCAAAGTCAACACAAAAAATTATCAGAGGCTATTAATTCCTAAAAATCTATCTGTTTATTTTTTACAACAGTATTGATTTCAGACGAGTTAAAACTAGGAAAAAAATAATAAACTATCAATTAATACCAGAAACACTTAACAAAAAATCTAAATTATCAAATAACAGAGACATGCATATAAAGAAAACAAAAGAAAAAAATCAAAAAGATAAGTAACAGGACACTTAGATTTTTTTTTTCCGGCTTTTCTTTTCTTTCTTTCTTTCTTCTTTTCTTTCTTTCTTTCTTCCTTTCTTTCTTTCTTATCTTTTGGTTGAAAAGATTTTTTTGATTTTCCAGGCAGACCCCCTTTTAATTATTTTTGATCTTCTAGGGGTCTTTGGGACTTAAAGACTTCAAATCTGGGTTCAGGATGTCGAGGAGTGCTTCTGGTATGATTTTGGTTATTTTTGGGTGAAGGGTCGTTCGCCGGAACTAGGGTTCCGGCGATGTTCAATTGAAAATTCGAGAGGAAGGGAACTTATTCGAGACAAGAGAGGTGTAGGGGTGGGAAGAAGAGGTTGAGAGCTATTTGGGGTGTTAAGGGCGGAAGGTTTGGCATAGTTGCCGTCTCCCGCCGGTAGGGTTCCGGCGGGCTGTGGGAGAGAATGGAGAGGCGGCTAGGGTTTGTTAGGGAAAGGGAAAGGTGTGAAATGAAATGAACGTGTGTAATATTGCTATATTAAAATGACTCTGATGAATCATGGCCGTTGGATTAAATAAACCAACGGCTCAGATCACGTGAAGCCTCTAAACGACACCGTTTGATTAAATGAAAGCTCACCCTCAGCCGTTGGATCATCAGGCGGGTAGATTTGATTTGGGTTATTAATTGGCCCAAATTTGTAATTATTTCCCTTTCTTTTGTATTTGTTTCAATTTTGTATTTTTTACAATTATTTTTACTTGTATTTTTGTATTATTTTTTGTATTTTATTTTTCTTCTGTATTTCTGTATTTTTTTCTTTTGTATTTTGTATTTATTTTCTGATTGTATTTCTATTTTTATGGTAATTTCAATTAAAGTGCAAAATGTTATTTTTTCTTTTGATTTTTCTTTAAAAATAAATTAATACTAAATTTGTAAAATTAAACCCCCTAATGTATGTGTATATTTTTGTATTTTTATATTTATTTTAATATGAATTAAAATGCTACAATTAATACCAATTTTGACAAAAATCCACAAAAAAATGGTAAAATAAAGAAATTATTTTTATTTGAATCTTTTGGAATAAAATTGCTTGGAGCAAAAATCACGTGCTCACACGCACTTGGCAGGGTTAAGTTTAATGTCGTACCTGCGAACCCTCTGAAAGAACTTCCTCAAATCTCCGATGTGGTTGGCCTGCTGCTTTGACTTGATGATTACATTATCCACGTACACCTCAATCTCTTTGTGAGTCATATCATGGAATACAATGGTCATTACTCGCATGTACGTTGCCCCAACGTTCTTCAGACCAAATGGCATTACTCTGTAGCAATAAGTTCCCCACGATGTGATGAATGCCGTCTTCTCTGCATCTTCTTCATCCATCAGAATCTGATGATACCCAACATAGCAATCCACAAAAGATCCAATCTCACGCCTCGCACAATTATCAATCAGGATGTGCATATTGGGTAATGGGAAGTTATCCTTTGGGCTTGTTTTGTTCAAATTGTGGTAATCAACGCATACTCTGATCTTGCCATCCTTCTTCGGTATTGGCACTACATTGGCCAACCATTCAGGATATTGAGTGACTCGAATAACCTTCGTATCCAGCTGCTTGGTTATTTCTTCCTTAATCTTCACACTCATATCAGTTTTGAATTTTCTCAATTTTTGCTTCACAGGAGGGAATGTCGGATCAGTGGGCAATTTGTGAACCACTAGATCAGTGCTTAAACCTGGCATGTCATCATACGACCATGCAAACACATCTTTGTATTCCATGAGTGTTTTGATTAATTCTTTCCAAGTTTTGGGTTCGAGATGGATGCTTATTTTAGTCTATCTGATATCATTCAAATTGGGCTTAGGTTTTCCCTCAAAATGACTTAATTCTTTACTAATCTCCTCAAGAGCCTCATCTTTGTCAAATTCTGACTCGTAATCACACTCAACTTCTTGAACTATTATCTTAGATCGATTTCTTAGACTGGGTTGAGGATTCCTTATACATGTCATATCATTAGAACCGGTGTAAAGGAATTGTACAGAAAAGAAAAAAAGAAAACAAAATATAAAATTTATCAGGAGTGAAAAACAGGAAGAAATTGCATTTTATTAAAATGGAAGATAACAAGGTTTTCACACTTAAAAACAAACTGAAATTCGGATTACAACCCTGAAATAATGCACACAAATTTAAAGAAAAATCAAAGCAGACTACCAAGTCTCCCTCCGGGTAGGGAGAGGAGTAGCCTTCCAATTATTAATCTTCACTTTTGGCCCGACAAACTGTATTTCTACGTGGCTAGGACCCTCACCGAATTCTAACATGTTCACCTCGCTGAACAACTACTCAAATCTTTCAATCAACTCCTTATCAGGGATAACCTTGTCATTGGGAATCATTGTCGCTGGTCGTTTTCTGGTACCCGCCTTGACAAATGACCTGGAGAGACGTGTGACCGGCTTTGGAAGGACACATGCCCTCTGTTTCAACTTCTTCGCTCTTCTTATGTCTGCGGCTGTGGGTTGGAATCCTAGACCAAAATTTACCACATTTTCAGGGAGGGACACTGATTGTATGATGCCTTGCAAAGCAGATCCTAGACCTTTCCCTGGTACGGACCCATTCTTCAGCATTTCGTATGGTACCATGACCGATGCAGCTGTTACCTTCGGGTTAGGGATACACTCCCCCTCTTGCACTTTCTCGACTGTCATTGTGTCTGAAACTTAATAGACCCATGGCCCCTTATCATCTTCCGTTTCTATAAATGGTATAATGATGTCGCTGTGCGCGCACAAATTGTCTTCCCCATGCACCACTATCTCCTGCCTATCCCATTCGAACTTGATCATCTAGTGAAGAGTTGATAGTACTTCTTTAGCGGCATGGATCCATGGTCGACCCAATAGCAGATTGTGTGAGACAGCTATATCCAGTACTTGAAATTCCATTGTGAACTCCACTGGTCCTATCGTCAATTCTAACACTATGTCCCCGACTGAGTCTTTCCCCCCGCCATCGAATCCTCGCACACAGATACTGTTCATGTGGATCCTCTCGTTCTCTACTTTCAGTTTGGTCAGAGTGGAGTGAGGACAAACGTTTTCACTCGAACCATTGTCAACCAATACCCGTCTGACCACAAAGCTCTCACATTTTACTACCAGATAAAGGGCCCTGTTGTGTTCCGTGCCCTCTACGGGCAATTCGTCATTAGAGAAAGTGACCCTATTCACTTCGAAGATTTTGTTGGCTATTTTCTCCAAGTGATTCACAGTGACTTTGTCAGGGACATGTGCCTCGTTCAAGATTTTCATTAATTCTCGGCAATGTTCGTCCGAGTGGATCAATAATGAAAGCAAGGAAATCTGTGCCGGTGTCTTCTTTAAATGTTCTACAATGGAATAGTCCTGCATCTTCATCTTTTTTAGAAACTCTTTCCACTTCGGTCACAGGTTTCTTTGCTGAAGCTGAATTATCCTTGGCTTTCCTCAAATCTGCGGGAGCAAAATATCTTCCCGACTGAGTTAACCCTTGGGCCTCGCAGACCTCCTCCTTAACCTTTTTTCCATTATACATCACTTCCACCCGTCCATAATTCCACGGAACAGGCTTGCTGCTGAGTATCGGTAATTGGGTTACTGGCTTGATGATGACTTGATCGACACGGGCCCCTTCCACAGTTATGACGGGTCCGCTGACTGCTCCCGGTACAATCACCTTTACTCTCTCTTGTCTCGTTGTGATCTGGCTTGGAGACCCCTCATTCACTGCCACAGATGGCCCAACAATCTTTTCAATCAACTCGAGTGCTGACCCTTCCCCTGTTGGTTGTTCAATTGTCTTTGTCTCACTGGACCGAATTATCATCACGCTCTGTGATGGCTTCTTCGGCTCTCCCCCTTTATGCACAATTTCAATCATGTTCACCTCTAGGTGGGCTGGCATTGGATTCCTATTGATGTTAGGTACCTCAGGAGCTTGCACTTTAATTATGTTAGTGTCAATGAGCTCTTGTATTTCACTCTTCAAGTGCCAACATTTTTCGGTATCATGCCCCGGGGTACCTGAACAATACTCGCAACTGACCGAGTAATCAAGGTTTTTTGGTGGTGGATTTGGCAGTTTAGATGGTATTGGCCTTAGCATATTCAGTTGTCTGAGCCTGTGGAACAGACTGTCATATGATTCCCCCAATGGAGTGAATGTTTTCTTCTTTTGTGCCCGGTCACCCCTGAATGTCGGATTAGGTCGGAAATTTAGATCGGGAGGGTCTCTATTCTGTAGAGCGGGAGCACACCATTGGTTGTGAGCCGGAGGTTGGCTGTATGCTTGGGCATGGTGAACAGAAAAAAGAGCTTCGGGATGTGGGTAGTAGTGTTGGAGGTGGGCTATATGAAGTGTGGGGGTAAGTTTGAGGGCGGGGTGGAGGATGGTTATAGTAAGATGACGGGCTTTGGGGCCAAGCTCTCAACTCGATCGTCGCAACGTCTTCTTTCTTATTCTTCCCAAGCGCACCCCCGGTGCCGCTCTGGATAGCTTGAGTGGTTGCTTTGATCGATGAGTAACTCAGGATCTTGTTGGACTTAAGTCCTTCCTCGATCATGCCGCCCATTTTCACAACCTCATTGAAAGACTTGCCAATCGCCATTACCAAGTGACCAAAATAAGTCGACTCCAATGCTTGCAAAAAGTAATCAACCATCTCTCCCTCTTTCATTGGAGGGTCGACCCTCGCAGCTTGTTCCCTCCAACAGAAACTATATTCCCTGAAACTCTCTCCGAGTTTTTTCTCCAGTTTTATCAATGACAGTCGATCTGGAATGATTTGTAGATTGTACCGGAAGTGGCTGGTGAATGCTTATGCCAAATCATCCCAGGTGTACCACCTACCATGGTCCTGTCGCGTATACCATTCTAATGCAGACCCATTCAAATTCTGGCTGAAGTATGCCATCAGTAACTCATGCTTTCCACCCGCCCCTCTCATTTTGCTGCAAAATCCTCGCAAATGTGCCACTGGATCACCATGCCCGTCATACAGATCGAACTTAGGCATCTTGAATCCTGCTGGTAGCTGAACATCTGGGAACAAACATAAATCCTTATATGCCACACTGACTTGGCCGCCCAAACCTTGCATATTCCTGAAATGTTGCTCTAAGCTTTTTACCTTTCGAAAAATTTCTTCTTGCTTCGAGTTCTTAGTTTGCTTTTCAGGTTCTGCGGAGATACCGGGTTGAGGATGGTAAAGGTATGGCTCAGGTGCTTTGAAGGTGGGTTCGGGAGGGTAATATTGATTATCCTGCATTTGGAACACAGGCTCACTGGAAGACCTGTGGAGTGGGGCTGGTGCAAGTGCCACAAAGATAAGGGTAATTGGTGGAGGGTATGGAACTGTTTTTGGGATTTGTGGTATTTGGGAGGTGGTTCCCTAATGATGTTGAAAATTTGGGGATAAATCCGAAACAAGCTATTCCGGAGACTGGGTGGGTATTGGGAGGAAAGTAGGGTTAGCAAGATAGGCTGGTGGCTGCTGACCCTTCGTCCAGGCCTGGGACATCTCAGCCATTTGCTGTTTCAACTTATACATCTCATCTTTCATCGCTTGCACGTCTACCTCTTCTACCTCAGCGGTTCCTTCTCTATCGGGGCTAGACATGATCACCGGTATTGGTCCCTTTGATCTAGTTTGATAATGGTAATGTGCCAGTACGCTTTAGGTAAACTAACTGCTTGAATTCTCTGGAACAAGTAACAAACTTGTTAGTTTTTTAGAGTTTGACATATATGCAATCGCCCATTGGGATGCAATGCACCTAGGCAGTTAACCATTTCTATCATGCATTTGCTTCCAGTTGCGTGCGTCATTCTGGCTTTTCACAATTGTGCCCCTTTTTTAACACCCCTCAAACTTTCCCTTATTTTGGTTATTTTCATTTTCCCTCTCTTTTCTTTTTCTTTTTTTTAGTGGTGGTCGAATCTTATATGGATTGCCTACGTATCATGTCCTCGCATGAATCAGACCGTGCATAGTTCTGGCCAATGTAAAAAATTACGTAGCAAAATATTTTTCACAAAATGACTAATTTTACTACGACATGGAAGAAGTGTACAAACTTCAAAAATATAACAAAGAAAACTTGAAAAGGACTGACTGACAGACTTACAAACAAAAACAGTACAGACTCAACACAGAAATCAAAAATACATCAATGACTCAAAGTTCTCCTGGGGCCGCGAGGCATCATTCGGCCTGGCTTTGGGCCTTGGTGCGAGATCCCTTTGAAGACTCTCAAGATCGCTCATTATTTGTTTGACGAATGTCATTACTGCCACAAAAAAGGTAGTACGAGTTATATTTTCGCACACTCGGCACTTTGCAGTAATGTAATGTGCAATGTTTCTGACCCCTTATCTAATCCTGTTTTTCTCCTGCAACAGCCGTCGTATCTGTTGATCCCGCGTTTCCAGCACTCGAGAGTTGTGAAAGAGTTAATCTGTGAACTTATGCATTTGTTCCTCCATTCGCGCCATCAGGTCAAAGCAGTGTTTCCTATCTGCTCTGAAATCTCTAGCTTGCCTGACTACCTTACCTTCGAGAGTGACTATGCTTTCTCTCAGAATGGTGATGGTCCCCTTGTAATCTCTCTTTATCTGCAGCATATGAAGTGCCCGCTGCTTTTGCCCCCTTGTCCATCTTGCCTGGATCCTTATCAGAGTGCTTTCCGATTTCTCCAAGTCCTCTTGACATTCGAGGGCTTTCTTTTACAGACTGTTTATGAGTTTTTCATCAGCCCAGCTCCTTTCTGACTTTTTTGCAGTTGTCTTCATCTTTTGAATCTGGGCTTGGAATGCTTGCTTCTCTTGTACCCAATTAACTCTTTCCTACTCAAAATCAGCCTGTTGTATGTCCATGGTCGGTTCCAGTGTTCTCTTATCTTCCTGTAAAGTGTCAATACGAGATTGGAACTCTCATGCCACTTCTCTTTTAGCATTTCTAATTCTAGACACTATCTCCTTTTCCCAATCAACTGCATGCCTTATGGACCTTTCGGGTCTTTGCTCAGGCATAGCCTAGTTGTGAAACCACTCAAGGTATGCAAGGCTTACTTCCCTTCGTTCGCGATCTGCTACCATTTCATCTATATCAGAAAATCGACCACCAAACCAAACCTTTTGTGCATAAGATTCGTTTGGGGGTTCTTCTCCTATGAATTCCCATATGAATGGACGCATGTCCTCGGTCGGGGGCATCTTTTGTTCTCTCCCTAGCTGACGCATGACGCGAAAGGTGTGTGTATGGTTGGAAACCTCTGAAACCCATGAGTATGTAGAATGGGCGATATGTCGACATGTGCATGACCTTAGTGGAAGGGAACCAATAATAGTTCCAAGTGAGTTTATCCGCATCCAGTGAACCAAGTAATTCCCTCCAGGCCCTCGTTCCATTTGGAAGATTACAACTTGCGGCCTGCTTGGATGACAATGGATATAATTTAGCCAGTTTTCATTGAAATTTATCACTATTGGGTGATGATAAAGATGCTCTATGAACCACATCTGCAGTAAAATGTTGCATCCCTCAAAGTAATCTCCACCTTCTTGGCGTTGGGTCAAAGCTCGAAAAATGTCTCCCAAAATCATAGGAAGAATGGTATGTTCCTCGCTACTTTGTAAATACGAGACTACCGCTGATAATCGAATTCTGATGCGCCCATCACGCTCTGGAAAGACCATGGTTCCTAGAAACGAAATCATGAATATAAAGATTCTCAACTCCCTCCAAGCGTCGTAACTTAGCTGGTTGACGAATTCTGTGGTTGAGAATTTCTCAAATCCCTTCTCGTCCCCAAACCTGTCATAGAAGTATTCTAATGAAACCCAGCCTTCGTTTAAGCAACCCATTGGGATTCGACGAAGGCATAATTTCTTCAAAAAGTTGTTCACACCCACTTTCCTTGGAGCGGCAGGCTTTTTCCTATGAAGGTTTATCCCCAATCCCGTGAACTTACCTAATTCTTCCAATATGGGCGTCATTTCACAATTTTTGAACCTGAAGACATTGTTTGTCGTGTCCCAAAAACCCACCAAAGCCTCTATCAAATCCCTGTTAGGCTTAATTCCCATGATGTTTGTGAGGAACTTGAGGTGTTTAAAAACTTGATTTCGTTCCCAGGTAGCAAAACGAGAACACCAATTATAGAGACTGCTCGGGGTCTTATCTCGGATCATGAACATATGAGGTGTTTCATCCCTTGCCCTTTTCTGGCCACTTCTTTGTGGAGAACTCATGGTGATCCTAGATAAAATAAAAATAAAAAAGTTAAAACTCTCCTAAACAATATACAGACTATGACCATTTTTTTCTTTTCTTTTTATATGAAGAGAAAATCATCATTGTTTCTTGCCATTTTATAAAAATATCTAGTTTCGTCAACACAGCCTTTCAGCACTTGAAGAAGATTTAAAGGCTGTATTTTGCTAACCGAAAAAAGTTTTAAGAAATGACTATAGGTAGCTGTTCTTGCAAAATAGAACTCCGACGCCCTTTTGTAGGTGGTTGGCTATTTTACCCAAGAATGGCATTACCTTCACTCATGACAAAAACAATGACATCTATTTACCCATGAATTTAATAGTTTTAAAATAGTTGAGCCCGATATCGGTTGCCTACATATCCCATATCCGGTGAGAATCAAACTTACATAGTTCAGCTAAATAAACCAACTATTTTTGAAAACAAAACCCTTTTTTTTCGTTTTCCATTTTTCTAACAAAATTCGGCAGAGTTTCGGTACTATTTGGACATTGGTTTTTTTCTTTTCTTTCAAAATGGGTGCTTAACTCTGTTAACCCTCTACACTGCTATATATATATATATATATATATATAT
>MU693082.1:93955-118408 GCA_026770625.1 Nicotiana glauca
GCATCAGGATGGTCTTTTTCATTTCAGGTACACCTGTCCTATACAGATCCAACCCCTGTGTTGAACCTCCAAGGTCAAATGCACATGATGCAAATAAAGCGTTCCTACTAGGGATATCCAGTATGAGGTTTGTTCTTCTAGGTTCAAATCTCATTTGAGAAAGTATCTGGACTGGCTTAGTCGAGCGGACAACTTGAGCCGAAGAGGGTCAGTGTACCGGTAGCATTGCTTTCCCGCTTAATTGGTGGTGCTTCCCGCCTAAAACATGTGTGACAAAAATCCTTCATCGGGTGCCAAGCACCTCGGCTATCTCAAAGAAAGCGGGCTATGTCAAGCAAATGCCTAATTTTAATTTCAAGAAGACTCAGAGGGGGTGCGTGAGAAAGTAGTTTATATACACAGTTCAAAAGTTATCAAAGCGGTAAAAAGTAACATTTAGCATATTTAAGCCAAAACATCAAATAAAAATCAGATAATAAATAAGCCAAATACAAAAATTATTCCAAGCTCGAATTTCTAACGCTAAAACAGTGGTTCTAGATTATGTCCCCAGCAGAGTCGCTAGAGCTGTCACACCTCCTTTTTCCTAATACACCCCAGAAGGAGTATAATAAAGGGAGATTTTTTCAACTTAAAGTGACAATATAAATGGGATTTATTATTGAAGATTCGGAGTCACCACTTGGGAGATTTATGATGTCCCAAGTCACCGGTTCAAATCCCGAATCGAGGAAAAGGATTAACTCTGTATTACAGTCCGCGAACCAAAAATCCGGGTAAGGAATTCTGTTAACCCGGGAGAAGGTGTTAGGCATTCCCGAGTTTCGTGGTTCTAGCACGGTCGCTCAACTATTATATTCGGCTTAATTATCTGATTTTAAACAATTATGAACTTATGTGCAAATTTTAGTTTTAAACCGCTTTTATTCATTTTTTTAGAGAGAATTACAATGTTATTAAAACACGTCTCGAACCACGTCACATAAATGCACCCGTGGTGTTTGACATATTTTAACATCGTTGAGATTTGGATTTGGATCACATAAATGTGCACCCGAGCTTAGGAAGGTAGATTATTAAAGTACGCGCCTAAAGCAACTAACGCGTTAGTAACTTTGCAAGGGCCATGAGAATTCGCTAAGTGGCACACCTCGAATTCTAAGGTTGCGTTAAAGTTAATTAAATCGAGGGCCACACAATTGTCATTTTTGTTTGACATGGCTTGCCCCAATCTATTCTACTTAAAGTATTTCCAAATAATTCGCAAGGGCCATTCGTCATGAATTATTTAATTTTGACTGACCTCAATTCATTTTAATTGGACTAAGGAAATGAAAGACCTAATAGTAATCTAAAACACCTTATTAAAATCCTAAGGCCTATTTTAGAAAAGGTCTCTAACTTACTGTATGTAATTATTCATAGATCAACTACCAGTTTAATTCAAGAAACCCAAAAGAGCTCCATCCGTAAGAGGATGTGTACGAACCATGAGGCTCTTCGATGGGCATTGGTATTGGGCTTGAAACAGGTCCAAATCAAAACAAAATATCCCAAATTGTATGGGTAAGAGATCAGAAAATCTAAGCCCGAACAAATGCAGGAGAAAGGTTATCAAATTACAGAAAGATGCTTTGAACGAACGACTTTAAAATTTGCAGAATTTCAGGCTCAAATTGAATGACCACAAAATTGAAGCTATAGCGAATGACTACTGAAACATTCGTTTACCCAGGCTAACACTTGGACAAATACACGTTATTCAGCTTCATGCTCCCATAATATCCTAACCCTTTAAAAAATCCAGACTGACATTTAAGCATGAAACAACCTGGAATACACGTAACCATGAACAATATATATAAAAAGAAATTAAATTACTGATGATTTCCCCACTTTGTGAACAATATGGCTTAATTTTTCAATATTTGAACAAATTGCTATATGAATATCAAGCTTACACATGCTACCAATGGTGAAACCTATCAATTAACCCAACAACTTATACATACAGATACCCAGCATCATAAATTCGATTTATAACACTATAAATTGAACTAAACAACCAAATCCAAACATCATAATCCCCATAGTCCACCATGCATGACTATCATCACAACAATCTATACCCAGAATAACAAGAGAAGGAATCAATGACCAGGCTAAGCTAGGTAATTTTAAGACTAAGAAATAAAAAAATGAAGAAAAAAATAGACTAAACAATTGTATTAGCACAGTCTTCATTTAAATGAACCATTCTTCACATTTAACCATTCTCATATATTGGGAGATGAAATAAGTACTTGGAAATGGGAAAAGACAGGAAATGGAGAGTTAACAAGCGCAGTAACAGAGATCAGCAACAATAACAACAACAAGCACAACCCAAACTTGGTAAATGAACTCAGTAATCCCAATGGGACAGTAGTTCTATTTGCAGGATTCCAACCAGTATTTTCAGGAAAAAAAATACCACAATTTCAAATAAAAACCTCAAATGAACCCCACAACTACTTCAACTCAACTCAGACAAAAGAATCAATTGAACAGTAACTCCTTTCTCAATATACTCTTTTCTAGATTCCAAATAACTCTTTTCTTAGTTTGATCTGCGTATGTCTTAGGGTTTATCAGAATATCACTCTCAAACTCTCTCTTAAGTTTTTCTTTGTTTCTGAATGTCTATCTCTCTATCAATTCTTCCACTCTTAAGCTCTCTATCTGAATCTATTTAAAGACCAATGTTGAACCATTTTTTATTCAAAGTTTTCACTTTTCAGCCTGTTTATTCCCTCCCCATGTTCATCCTCTACCTTTTATTATTGATTCCATGTTCTTTCTGATCCTCAGCTCTTAAAGATGTCAGTTATATTTTCCCTTTTTAATTTTTTTAAAATTAAGCCCATGTTATTCTCTGATTTCTCCACCTCTAAAGCTATTTAACATGTTATTCCCACTCATTAGTTTAATAGTGTATTGTCCCTTTACCATTATTAAAACCTCCTAAAATGAGCTATTAAGTAACTCACATCATTCGGGGAAAAAATAACAAACACACAGAAACTACCGAAAGAATTTCAAATCCAAAAAAATAATAATTTCAGTGTTCTTTTTTTTTTTTTCAAAACAAAACAAACAACATTCAACTGGTTTGAGAATCTAAAATCGTCTGAAAGATTGATACATACAAACATGGAATGCACTAGTTCTATTTTCTTGAAATGGATTAATTCAAATTGACTAACCAAACAGTTAATAGTTCTATATAAAACCTAATGCCAATTTGAACAGTAAGAAGAAGAAGAAGAAGAAGAAGAAGAAGAAGAAGAAGAATAAAAATGACTAAATTAAACGAAAATTAGAGGAAACTTGCCTGTCAAAATAACTCGGACTATAGACTTGAATCTCTTAATTTGACCTCCAAAGTATCCCCTATTTTCGGGCTGAGATAGACTTTAACCATGTGTTCTCGACTGAAAACACATGACTAAACTCACTATCAAACTCAAAATCATGAAGCCTAGCCAAACTGACTTTCATTACTCGATCTGAAATTCGAGAAGTTCCAAGATAATTTGAAGGAAACTGATTAGGGATCTGGTATAAGGAAGGTGGGGAGGTCCTTTGGTGTTAATTTCAGGGTGGTTGGATGCTGGCTGCTGCTAGGGTTCGTTTTCTTCGACTTAAGATTCGACGAACCCTGGTGATATTCGAGGAAAATGGTTTGGGAGGTTGGGATGCGGAGGTTGAGGTGGTCAAGGGGTATTAATCTGGTGATGGACGGAGCTGGCACCGCCGGCTCAGGGCGGTGGTATTTTAGGGCGGCGGTCTCTAGTGTTTGGGCGTTTGAGAGACGAGGGTGACTGATGGGGGGGCTGGGGTATGTTTAGGGATTTATATATTGGGGGGGGAGGGTTGATTCCAGGCCGTTTGATCAATCAAGATCAAGGCTTGGATCATCTGACTAAATGAAACTACGTCATTTAGATACCTCTGAGACCGGATCGATCTCTGATGCAAACGGGTCGGAGTCGGATACGGGTAAGGATGAAGCTTTGGGACCGTCCGATCATATGAGATCAACGGTCCTGATCAAGTATTATCAAACGACGTCGTTTGGGGTGTAGGCTGAGACGAACCAGTTTGGGGTTTGGTTTGGGCTTGACTGTGTATTTCGTTTTGGGCTTTGTAAATTTAATTAAAATTTGCCCAACTAATTTCCTTCCTCTTTTCTATTTTTTCCAGTTTACTTTCTCTTATCAATTAGAATCAAAATTCCTAATCTAAATTAACTAAAATGTTAAGTATCTATGAATAATAATTATTATCAATAATTAAATATCAAATCAAAAGAAAAATCCCAAAATTTAACATTAAATGCTAAAAATGCGAACTACACTATTTTTTGAGAACCTTTTCATTCTTGCAAAATAATACTTGCTTAATTAATCTTAATTGCAAAGTTAAAGCGTAAATGCAAATGACACTTATTTTTTGTATTTCTCCATTAATTTAAACCAAATAAACACGCGCATGTGAATGCAAACAATGTCGTAAAATACCACAAAAATTACACACAACGAAAAATTATTTTATTTTGAATTCTTTGGGAGTGATTTGTGTGAGGCAAAAATCACGTGCTCATACAATGTATTACAATTTTGAAGAAGTTAAACGTAGGTAGAAAATTCGAGGGTAAATCAAAGAGTTCTGGAATCGAAAAGTGGAGAAGAGAAAAAGGGTCGGAGCTTTTATAGAGGAATGAATATCAATGCGTGATGTTTCACATTGGAAGATAGTCGACCGGCGGCTAACATGTGTCCGAAGTCAAAACGACGAGATTGATGGGATGTTTCGTTGACCCGCCACCTCAGTTGTAACGTGTGAAGGAAGGAATCATGGTTCATTTATCGCTTCCCATCATTTTTATAAATCTGCCCTCTAGAAAACGGGGGGACTCTCTGTGTACGGGTAAAATCGGGGCAATGTCTACCCCGATTCCACGATGAGAGGAACACAGATCCACAAGATTGTAATCGAGGTCAGAGACCCTTCGTATCGAGACTCAGAGAGAGCGAACAATATATCCGACATCGGACATGGCAAAGCGACGCACCCCTGATCGAGTATAATTTCTAGACCTTGAGAAATATGGTGAAAGCTTATGCAAGACGGATAGAGGGCCGTAATACTCGCCCTCAACTGGATATCACGGTACGAATCTCGCTCGACATTGATTATGGATCAACAATTACCGGGAAAAGATGATTTTTACCTTCTATATACTTATACTAGGATTGAAACTCTCCTACTATGTAACGGGGGAGTTTTTCTTTAGTTTGACACATTGTAACACGCAATTCAAGGCAATAAAAATTTACTTTTATTCTTTAGCTACGGCTAACGACATTACTCACTTGTTCTGTTCTGTATTCGCTACTGAGCTTGAACCGAAGGTCCAATCGAGGACGAGCTCACCATTCAATCTAAGATCAGCCCTGGTCTTAAATTGCGAGTGATTGATTTTTTATTTCATCTTTAATTCATTTATCTATTATTCTTAATTATTCGTGTTGAATTAAACCACACATCCTTTAAATCGCATACAAATTTGATTGTTACCCAATTTTAGAATAAACAAACATGAATAATTGAAGCTATCTTTTCGTCAAATTTACTCTAATTGACAATATAATTTCCTTTTTTTCTCTTCCTCCACTTCTACTTCTAATTGTGGCGACAAATGCAGTCAATTTGAATAAAAACAATTACTAATTAACCATAGTCCCTCCGTTTTAAATTAGATGAGGTACCTTTCTTTTTAGTATGTTCTAAAATAAATGACATATTTATAAATTTAGAACCCTTAGTTTTACCAATTTTATCTTTAATGAGAAGTTTTTATTACCACAAAAATTTCATGGCCGCAAAGCTTTTACAACTTGAGCTTTTAAGACCATAAGTTTCAAAAAAAGAATTCATTAAACTTCATGTCGAATCAAACTATCTCATCTAAATCGAAATGGAAGGAGTAGTAAAAGCAGAAGAGTTTCAAAGCAATGGTCCAAGCAATCAGTTTTGCTGTACCCTTTCGGCTTAGATGTCGCAAAAAATCTTGCAAGTGGTTCAGCTTCTGTTCGAAAGGGTAATGATCTGACCTCAATGGGTCCGAAAGACCTTTCTCACAGTGTCAAACTAGCCTTTCATTATAGAAAGAAGAGACAAGCAAAGAGAGTACTGTATGGGAATCTAAATCTGATTGATCTAGGATGTCATTCTAGTAACACGAAATGGGTTACTGATTCGTGGCTTAAACTTAATTAGTTTAATAGTTTATTCGTTATGTGATGTTCATGACGGATGGCGGGTCAAGAAAAGTACACCCAGGGCTTTTAAGTTGTCAAGCTTCCAAAACAGGAATGCTTATGATACCATCGGCAAATTCCTCAATAAAAAGGGAGGAAAAAGTAAAACTATGTATAAGATAGAGCATAAATCACATGGTACGTGCGCTTTCGTTGTGAATAACGACTTAACCAAAGGGACAATCTACGGGGTATGTTGGATCGGAGCGAATAATGCTGGAGATGAATTTGGATTGTGATGATTCAACTTTTATAGTTCTAAATATATGTATATATTTCACATAAATCAATCAAATCCATGCTCCAATTACGTTAGTGCGGTGGGGTAGGGGTGGAAGAATTTATATGACTTTAGAGATGACATCCTAATTAGGACACAATCGTATCCCTGTGGATCTTCCACATCAATAGTCACTGTGAGAATTCTTGCTGCGACTAGAAATTCAGCAAAAATCGATCAGGGTGACGGATAAATTTTGGTCAGTCAAAAAACTGGTCAAAAAATAAACCATAGTTGGTCGATTTTTCAAAACATATTGTTTTTTAATTTTTTTTTACGAAATCGATCAATGGTGATCAGTTTTCTTTGGCACAAATATGCGGAAAACTATTTTTGAGTCCCATAAAATTTATTTTTCAATAAACTGACCAACTTTGATCGGCTTTTTATTTAAAATAAATTAAACTAATATTTAAAAAACCAACCGATTAAAAACCGACCGAATTCGGTCAGTAATTTTATTTTTTAATAAAACTAACCGACGTCGGTCGGTTATTTTCGTGTGAAAATATTACTAAAAAGTATACATGAAATAAAAGACAGTCTTAAAACAAAATGCACCAATGGTCTAGTGGTAGAATAATATTATGTCGTAGTACATACCCTGGTTCAATTCTCAGATGGTACATTTTTTAATTGCATAAATTGAAATACCGACCAACTTTGGTCGGTTTTTTCGATAATTTTTTTTAATTTAAATGACCGACCAACCTTCAAAATACCTACCACATGTTAATGATCGTGTTTTGGATGGTTATTGGCCATTACCGACCTACTTTAATCGTTTTTTAGACGGTTCTTCCCAAATTTCTATTAGTTTGCTACAAATTAAAGAAGTCTTTTTCTAAACTTGCTCAGAGTTGAAGCCGAATGACAGGGAAAGAAGTGATTAAAAGGTGATTGAAGATAAGGTAAACAAAGCACTACAGTCATTCTCACTCATGCATCCTTTCCAACTAAAAGAGGAAAAGAAGCCTACTCTTTGCTAAATAATCGGCTTTTTGGGCTCAAAGTGAAGAGCTAAATCACCTAAGAGATTAAATGGTGGGTCCAAATGTGGTCAACTCTAGTTTATGCTGTTTTTCGTTATCATCCCATCTGCAATATTTATAATGGAGCCCTAACTAATCTAGATTTGCGCCTGTAAGTTTACATAGCTGGCTAGGTTTCTAATCATGGGACGCTATTTTGTGAAGTAAACTACTTGATAGTTGATTCAAAGAACAACCTTATGCATTTTCAGTCTCTAATGTACATAGTGCATGAGGCGTCCTCCTTTTAACTTATACTCATTTTATTTTTTCTTTGCATTCGTTCCTATTTTTTTGTTAAAAGTATTTTAAAAAAATAATTTTGTCCTTCTTTAATAAAAGATTATTGACAAACTGCAACACAAAAACTTAAGCATGTTTAGACTAAAGTTTTAGCAATGAACTAAAAAACTTCAGCTTGTTTAGACTGAAATCTCGGATAAAATTGTAGAGTGCGTTACAAAAGCTCAACATGTTTTGGTATAAAGTTTTAGCAAATGAACTAAATAACTTCAGCATGTAGTAGCAAAAACTCTTTAGAAATTACATACTGCAAGACAAAAAACTTAAGTATGTTTACTCTAAAGTTTTAGCAAATGAATTAAAAAATTTAAGCATGTTTAGTATGAAGTTTTAGCAAATGAACTAAATAACTTCAGCCTATTATGTATGACATTTTAGCAAATGAACTAAATAATCTCAGCATGCATTAGCAAAAACTCATTAGAAAATTACATACTGCAAGACAAAAACTTAATCATGTTTAGTCTGAAGTTTTAGAAAATGAACTGTCACGATCCTAAACCCGAACACGGTCATGATGACGCCTCTTGTGAAGACAAGTCCAGCCAATTAAACCCAATTCACTTTTTAAAATAATTAAACAACATAAAGCAGTCTAAAACATGATTTAATAACATTATGTAGCGGATAATATCAAATAAGTACGGAAGTACAACCCAACACAGCCCTAAACGGGGTGTCACAAGCCATGAGCATCTAACAACACTGAATACTCAAATGTAACTATAGAGTTCGATACTGAACTAAGAATATAAAAGGAAGAGATACAGAGGAGCTTTGGCTGCGAACGCCAACAGCAACTAAAGACTCCTCGAAGAACCGCCTGAAGTTGGAATGAATCAGCACTCGGGAGCAGAACCAGCTACGCCTGAATCTGTACACACGGTACATGGAGTATGGTGAGTATTCCAACTAGTGACTAACAAATATAAATAATGATTGAAAGTAAGAAAATACGTAAAACACAAGGCATTCTATAATGAAGCAGTAAAACCATTTAAAAGCAGTAAACCAGTGATAAGTCAAGTAAAATCCTGTTTCAACAATAAACAGGTTATTGACAGACAGTTAAGGTAAGGTAAACAAATAGAAGTTCGCCCCTAGGGCACAATATCAACAAATTTGCCCCTCTCGCAACAACGCAGAACATTACCAGCCCCTTGGGTTCAATCTCACATCACAATGGGTACCCGCGCTTACTAGGGGTGTACAGACTCCTGGAGGGGCCCCTAACGACCCAAGCGCAACAACAAGCCATCTTGTGGCATCAAAACTAGGCCCTCGGCCTCATATCAATCAAGCCACCTCGTGCCGTACATGTATCAGGCCCTCGGCCTCAAATCAGTATTAGTGTTTCCTCACAACATAGGCCCTTGGCCTTACTCAGTCAAAAATCCTCACAAGCCCCTCGGGCAACAGTAAACAGTATTTCTCTGCCAAGACATCAATTAAAATATCATTTAAGTCTTAAAACTGAGTAAACATGGCTGAGTATGAAACATTAAAAAATAACATGACTGAGTTCAAGTATAAAGTAAGAACAGTGAAAAAATATCAATGAAAAGTCCCGATGGGTTCAATTAGTTGTCACTAGGCCCAAATATGGCATTTAGCCCAAATAATGATGATAGCAAATAGTTTTTAATCAAATATATGGTTAAATCATTAATCGGGACGGACCAAGTCACATTCCCCAATAGTGCACGACCCCACGCTCGTCATCAAGCGTGTTCCTCACCTCAATATAGAACTACAATATGCCATTCGAGGTTTCAAACCCTAGGAATATCATTTACAATCATTACTCACCTACAACCGGCTAAATCTCTAGATCGTGACACCTTTTACCCTCGAATCAGCCTCCACACGCGTCGAATCTATCCAAAATAGAACGAGGACATCAAAATATTATAAGGGAACAAAGCCCAAGCGAAAACAATCAATAAATGGCACAAATCCCGAAATTACCATAACCCAACCCCGCATCCACATCTCTAAAATCAATAATTTTTACACCAATAGATTCCTTATCATCCCACGAGTCTATACGTATCAAGAATACTGAAATCAGAGTCCAAATGTTCCCTCAAATCCCCATTCAAAGTCCTCTTAAACTCAAGCCCTCATCCCCAATTTCTTCCTTAATCCCCACTAAAAACATTATTAAACAGTGGAAAAATGATCTTAAACCCAAGTAATTAAGCTTAGGGAAGTTAGTCAACTGATATCCTTTGATTCCTCTTGAAACCCTATGCCTTAGCCTCTTTTCCCGTCTTCAAAATGGTGAACTTAGCAAAATTTCGCGAAGAAAACACTATATACCTTTTGGATAGGGATTTTCGCATCAGCGACTATTTCACCGCTTATGCGGTATAGAATTTGCGGTTACTCCTCCGCTTCTGCGGAATTCATTTAAGGGACCAAAATTGCATCTGCAATAAGCCTTCCGCACCTGCGACTCCACAGGCGCGGTCTCACACCGCATCTGCGGTTCCTGGAAAAATCCCAAAATCCCGCTTCCTATGGTTTCCAAACCGCAAGTGTGAAAACACCAGAACCAGCATTCCAACAGCTCAAATAAAAAGCCAACTTCTCCGTCAACCACCCAAAATCACCCCGAGGCCTCCAGGACCTTAATCAAAAGCACAAACAATTCCTAATACCTTATTCAAACTTGTTACAAGCATGAAAAAACTTCAAACAACATCAAATCAACCAAAACACCTCAAATTCAAGCCTATAAGTTTCTAAAAACTTTCGAATTCTGCCTTTGATAAAAAAACCCAAACAAACCACGTCCGAATAACCTGAAATTTTGCACACATATCCCAAACAACATAAAGAGGCTACTGCAACTCTTAGAATTCCATTCCGACCCCTATATCAAAATCTCGCATACCAACCGGAAATCGCCAAAAATATCAACTTCGCCAATTCAAGCCTAAATCTGTTCCAAACCTCCAAAACTCATTATGACCGCGCTCCTAAGTCCCAAATCACCTCCCGAAGCTAACCGAACCATCGAAACTCACATCCGGGCCCTCTAATACATAAGTCAACATTCAGTTGGCTTTTCCAATTTAAACTTTCTTAAGAGAGATTAAGTGTCTCAAACCTTATCGAAATCATTCCGAATTCGATCCGACCAACCCGAATACCACAAAACACGGATAATAAAGCATAAAGAAGCATAAATTGGGCAAACGAAGCGGTAACTCATAAGGCGACTGGCCGGGTCGTCACATCTTCCCTAACTTAAATAAACGCTCGTCCTCGATTGAGTTAAGAAACATACCTGAAGCCTCAAATAGGCGAGGATATCTGCTATGCATTTCCCGCTCGGTCTCCCAAGTAGCCTCCTTCGCGGACCGAACTCTCTACTGCAACTTTACTGAAGCTACATCCTTCTACCTCAACTTCTGAACCTGACGACCCAAAATAGCTACTGGCTCCATATCATAGGTCAAATCATCATCCAACTAAATCGTGCTGAAATCCAGAACATGAGACGGATCCCTAATATACTTTTGAAGCATAGAGACATGAAATACAGGATGCACACTCGACAAGATGGGTGGCAAAGCAAGCTATAAGCCACCTCCACAATCCTCCTAAGCACCTCAAAAAGTCCAGTGAACCGTTGACTCAACTTACCTTTCTTCTGAAATCTCATAACACCCTTCATGGGCGAAACCTTCTCACTAACCATGTACGACACATCTCATACCTTCCTGTCAGCATAACTCTTTTGCCTCGACTGTGCTGTACGGAGCCTCTCCTGAATCATTTTCACCTTCTCCAATGCATCCTGTACCAAATTTGTCCCCAATAGCATAGCCTCATCGGGCTCGAACTAACCAACTGGAGATCTATACTACCTCCCATATAAAGCCTCATATGGAGCCATCTGAATACTCGACTGGTAGCTGTTGTTTTATGCAAACTCAGCGAGTGGTAGAAACTGATCCCATGACCCTCCAAAATCAATAACACAAGCGCTTAACATATCCTCCAATATCTGAATAGTGCGCTCGGACTGCCTGTCCGTTAGAGGGTGAAATGTTGTGCTCAACTACACCTGAGTACCCAACTCTCGCTGAACAGACTTCCAAAACTGTGAAGTAAACTGAGTGTCCCAATCCGAAATGATGGAAACCAGGACACCATGCAACTAAAAAATCTCCCGGATATATATATCTCTACTAACCGCCCCAAAGAATAAGTAGTACAGATAGGAATAAAGTGTGCGGACATGGTCAGCTTATCCACAATCACCCAAATAGAATCGAACTTCTTCAAAGTCCGTGGAAGTCCAACAACAAAGTCCATAGTGATCCTCTCTCACATCCACTCTAGAAGTATCCATCCGCTGGAGCAAGCCACCCAGTCTCTGATGCTCATAATTAACTTGCTGACAATTGAGACACCGAGCTACAAATCCCACAATGTCTTTCTTCCTTCTCCTCCACCAATAGTGCTGCCTCAAATCTTGATACATATTTACGGCACCCGGATGAATGGAATACCGCAAGCTATGGGCCTCCTCCAAAATCAACTCCCGAAGCCCATCCACATTAGTCACACAAATCCAGCCCTACATCCTCAACACCCCATCATCACCAATGGTCACATCCCTAGCATCATCATGCTCAACTTTGTCCCTAAGGACAAGCAAATGCGGATTATCATACTGGCGCTCTCTAATGTGATCATCTAAAGAAGTACGAGAAACTACACAAGCCAATACCCGACCGGGATCCGAAATATCCAACCTCACGAACATGTTGGCCAACGCCTGAACATCAACTGCAAGAGGTCTCTCCCCAATTGGAATATATGCCAAACTCCCCATATTCACTACCTTTCAGCTCAAGGAATCGGCTACCATATTGGCCTTTCCCGGATGGTACAATATAGTGATATCATAATCCTTAAGCAACTCCAACCATCTCCGCTGCCTCAAGTTAAGATCCTTTTGATTGAATATATGTTGAAGACTGCGATGATCGGTGAACACCTCACAAGATACGCCATACAAGTAATGCCTCCAAATCTTTAATGCATGAATTATGGCAGCCAACTCTAAATCATGAACGGGTTAGTTCTTCTCATGGGGCTTCAACTGACGAGAAACATAAGCAATAACTCTACCCTCCTACATCAACACACAACCAATCCCTACTCTTGAAGCATCACAATACAAGGTATATGAACTTGAAGCTGATAGCAAAACCAACACTAGAGCTATGGTCAAGGCTGTCTTGAGCTTCTGAAAGCTCTCCTCACACTCGTCCGACCATACAAATGAAACACCCTTCTGAGTCAACATGGTCAAGGGCTATGCGATAGATGAGAATCCCTAAACAAATCGGCAATAATAGCCTTCCAAATCAAGAAAGCTGTAAATCTCGGTAGCTGAGGATGATCTAGGATAACTCTACACTACCTCTTTCTTCTTTGGGTCAACCTGAATACCCTCATTGGACACCACGTGTACTAAAAATGCCACTGAATCGAGCCAAAATTCTTACTTGGAGAACTTCGCATAAAACTTCTCCTCCATCAATCTCTGCAACACAACCCTTAAATGCTCCGTGTTCTCCTCCTGACTACGCGAATAGACCAGAATATCATCAATGAAGACTATGACAAACGAGTCAAGATAAGGCCAAAACATGTTGTTCATCAAATGCATGAACGCTGTCGGGGCATTAGTCCGCCCAAAAGACATAACCAAGAACTCATAATGACCATATCTGGTCCTGAAGGTCGTCTTAACAATATATGAATTCGTGATCTTCAACTGGTGATAACTTGAACGGAGATTAATCTTGGAGAACACCCTCGCTCCCTGAAGCTAGTCGAGTAAACAATCAATGCGAGGCAAATGATACTTGTTCTTAATTGTTACCTTATTCAATTGCCTATAATCAATGCATATTCTCATTGTGCCATCCTTTTTCTTCACAAAAAGAACCAGCATACCTCCAAGTGACATACTAGGCCGAATGAACCCCTTATATAGGAGTTCCTAAAGCTGCACCTTTGACTCCTTCAACTCTGCTGGTACCATACGATACGGTAGAATAGAAATAGGCTGAGTGCCCGATACCAGGTTAATACCAAAATCGATATCCCTGTCCGGTGGCATGCCCAATAGGTCTGCAGGAAATACATCAAGGAAATCCCTCACAGTTGGAATAGAATCAATACTTGGAGCTTCAGCTCTGACATCCCTCACAAAGGCAAGACACGAGAAACAACCCTTCCTAACCATATGCTGGTCCTTCAAAAAAGAGATCACTTTACTAGGAACATATTCAGTCACACCCCGCCACTCGATCCGTGGAACACCTGGTGTAGCCAATATGGACTATTTTAGCATGATAGTCTAGAATAGCGCGACAGGAGATAGCCAATCCATGCGCAGAATGACATTGAAATCCACCATAGACAATAATAAAAGATCAACTCGGGTCTCCAGACCCCTAATAGTCACCATACACGACCGATACACACGATTTACAATAAAAGTGTCGCCCACCGGGGTAGATACATGAATAGCTGAAGCAAGAAATTCACGAGGTGTAACCAAATACGAGCAACATATGATTACATATAAGAAAAGGTGGAACTGGGATCAAATAATATAGAGGCATCTATATGGTAGACTGAAACTATACCTGTAATAACAATATTTGAAGTAATAGCATCGGGTCTGCCAAAGAGAGCATAGAAACGGGCCTGACCAACCCCTAATCGACCTCCCCTTCTGGGGAGACCCTTAGCTGACTGACCTCCACCCCTAGATGGCTAGGCAGGTGGTGGTGAAGCAACTGGTGCTGAAGCCGACGACTAACCCCTCTGCTGGGATAAACTAGCAAAATGACGAGGACACTGCCTCCACATGTGGCCCATCTCACTGTACTCATAACAACTCCCAGGTGTTGGAGAAGAGGACTGAAGGGAACCCCTCGCACTGGAGTGAGTAGCAGATGCACTCGACAAAGAAAAACCTTGAACTGAGGGATCCCAGGATGAACTCTGAGCTGGAAGGGAACTTAGTGCTGACTTGCCCTGATGTGAACTATGAGAACCATGACCCAATGATGCCCTATGATAACCTAGGTGTGCTGGCTGAGCAGTCCTAAATGGACTACCTCTACCGTGCTGAAACTGGCCCCTCGAAGGAGCACCACGGTAACTACCAGATTCTCGAGGCCTCTTGGCCTCCTTCTCCTCTCACTCCTTGCGATAAATAGACTCAATCTCCCGAGAAATATCCACAACCTCCTCGAATGTAGAACCAGTCAGCCTCTCCCTAGTCATAAGAATACGGAGCTGATATCAACAAACCTCTTGATCCTCTCTCTATCTGTCAGGACCAACCAGATGGCATGATGAGCCAACTCGGAGAACCTCAACTCATACTGCGATACATTCATCTCCCCCTAACGTAACCACTCAAACTGCCTATGTAGCTCCTCTTTGTAAGACTGTGGTATATACTTCTCCAGAAAGAGAATGGAAAACTGCTGCCAGGTAAGCGGTGTTGCACCAACAGGCCTACGCCTATCAAAATCCTCCCACCAAGTGAAAGTAGTTCCTGAAAATTGATAGGTAGTCAAAGCGACCCCGCTGGTCTCTAGAATACCCGCAGTACGAAGCATCCTCTTACACTTGTCCAAAGAGCCCTAGGCATCCTCGACCTCTACGCCACTGAAGGTCGAAGGCGGAAGCCTACCAAATCTATCCAACCTATGCTGCTCGTCCTTTGGCATAGCAGGAACTACATAGTCTTGAGCAGCTGCAACCGGCTGGGCCGAGTGTACCCCGGTGAATGAAGTCCCTAAATGACCTGCTCAGGTGTGCGAGCGGTGAGAGTCTGACTACCTCCCCCGGCCTGAGAAGTAGCTGCGACTGTAGTGGCTGAAGCCGCCTGAGCTAGGCCAGTGCAAACTGATAAGATCTGAGCCAAGGCCTCCTAAAGACCCAGAATCACAATGGGCATAGCTAGTGCCTGAGCTGGTGCTGCTGGAGCGTCCAAAGCTGGTACATGGTCCTGAACTGGGGTAGCTGGTGGATCTACAGGTGCTTCCTCGCTGCTCTGCCTCTACCACGACCACGACCAAGTCCTCAGCCTCTTGTGGCCACAGCTGGTGGCACTAGTGGCCGTCCACCCTATCCGGTAGTGCGTGTCCTCACCATCTGTGAGAGAATAGAATAATAGAAGTTTAGTACTCAAATTACAAGTTTGCACGATAAGAATTTTAAGAATATGAGGACATCTCCGTACCGATCCGCGAGACAGATGTAACCTAGGCTCTGATACTAATTTGTCACAACCCTAAACCTAAACCCGATTGTGATGGCGTCTCTCATGAAGACAAGACCAACCAATTAAACCCAATTCACTTTTTAAAATGATTTAAACAACATAAAGCAGTCTGAAACATGATTTAATAATACTAAGTAGCGGATAATATTAAATAAGTGCGGAAGTACAACTAAACACAGCCCTAATTGGGGTGTCACAAGTCACGAGCATCTAACAACACTGAATACTCAAATGTAACTACATAGTTTGATACTAAACTAAGAATATAAAAGGAAGAGATAGGGAGGAGCTTTGGCTGCGAACGCCAATAGCTACCTAAAGGCTCCTTGAACAACCGCCTAAAGCTGGAGTGAATCAACACTTGGGAGCAGAACCAGCTACGCCTAAATCTGCACACAGGATGCAGGAAGTAAAGTGAGTACTGCAACTTAGTGAGTAACAAATGTAAATAACAATTGAAAGTAACAAAACACGTAAAACACAAGGAATTCTATAATGAAGTAGTAAAACCATTTAAAAGCAGGAAACCAGTGATAAGTCAAGTAAAATCCATTTTCAACAATAAACAGTTAATTGACAGACAATTAAGGTAAGGTAAACAAATAGAAGTTTGACCCTCGGGCACACTATCAACAAATCCTCCCCTCAGGAAACAACTTAGAACATTACTAGCCCCTCGGACTCAATCTTACATCACAATGGGTACCCACATTCACTGGGGGTATGCAGACTCCTGGAGGGGCCCCTTATGGCCCAAGTGCCATAACAAGTCATCTTGTGGCATCAAAACTAGGCCTTTATCCTCATATCAATCAAGCCATCTCGTGGCGTGCACGTCTCAGGCCCTCAGCCTCAAATCAGTATCAGTGTTTCCTCACAATATAGGCCCCCAGCCTTACTCAGTCAAAAATTCTCACAAGCCCCTCGGGCAACAGTAAAATAGTGTTTCCTAGCCCAAAAATCATTTAAAATATCATTGGAGTTTTAAACTGCATAAACATGGCTGAATATGAAAACTGTGGAAAATAACATGACTGAGTTCAAGTATAAAATCAAAATAGTGAGGAAATATCAATGAAAAGCCCTGAAGGGTTCAATTAGTTGGCACTAGGACCAAATATGGCATTCAGCCCAAATAATGATGATAGAAAATAGTTTTCAATCAAATACATGGCAAAATTATCAACCGGGATTGACCAAGTAAAAATCCCCAGTAGTGCACGACCTCATGCTCGTCATCAAGCATGTGCCTCACCTCAATATAGCACTATGATGTGCAATGAGAGGTTTCAAACCCTCAGAACATCATTTACAATTATTACTCACCTCGAAACGGTTAAATCTCTAGCTCACGATGCCTTTTCCCCTCAAATCGGTCTCCACGCGCGACGAATCTATCCAAAATCAGAATGAGGACGTCAAAGTATGCCAAGGGAACAAAGCTCCAGCAAAAACAATCAATAAAAGACATAAATCCTAAAATTACCAAAACCCGACCCCTGGGCCCACTTCTCAAAATTCAATAATTTTTATACTAGTAGATTCCTTATCTTTCTACGAGTCTATACATATAAAGAACACTGAAATAGGAGTCTAAATGATCCCTCAAATCCCAATCAAAGGCCTCTTTAACTCAAGCCCTAATCCCCAATTTTCTTCCTTAATCCCCACTAAAACCATGATTAAACAATGAAAAAATGATCTTAAAACCCAGGTAATTAAGCTTAGGGAACTTACTAAACTGGTATCCTTTGATTCCTCTTGAAACACTATGCCTTAGCCTCTTTTCCCGTCTTCAAAATGATGAACTTAGCAAAATTTCGCGAAGAAAACAATATATACCTTCTGGACAGGGATTTTCGCATATGCGACTATTTCACCACTTCTGCGGTACTGCATTTGCAGTTACTCCTCCGCTTCAGTGGAATTCATTTAAGGGACCAAAATCGCATCTGCGATAAGCCTTCCGCACCTACGACTCCGCAGGTGCGGTCCCACACTACATCTGCGGTTCTAGGAAAAATCCCAAAATCCCACTTCTGCGGCTCATCTCACGCATGTGCGGTACCACACCTACGGTCACCAAACCGTAGGTGCAAAAACACCAGAAGCAGCGATCCAACAGCTGAAATAAAAATCCAACTTCTCCGTCAACCACCCGAAATCACCCCGAGCCCCCCGGAACCTCAACCAAAAACACAAACATGTCCTAATACCTTATTCAAACTTGTTCCAAGCATCAAAACACTTCAAACAATATCAAATCAACCAAAACACCTCGGATTTAATCCTAAGTTTCTAAAAACTTCCGAATTCCGCTTTTGGTAAAAAACCCAACCAAACCACATCGAATAACCTGAAACTTTGCGCACATATCCCAAATGACATAACTAAGCTAATGCGACTCTCCGAATTTTATTTCAACCCCTATATCAAAATCTCGCCTACCAACCAGAAATCTCCAAAAATATCATCTTCGCCAATTCAAGCCTAAATCTACTCCAAACGTCCAAAACTCATTCAGATCACGCTCCTCAGTCCCAAATCACCTCCCGAAGCTAATCGAACCATAGGAACTAACATCCGGACCCTCTAACACATAAATCAATATCCGGTTAACTTTTACAACTCAAACTTCCTTAAGAGAGACTAAGTGTATCAAACCTTACCGAAATCATTTCGGATTCTATCCGACCAACCCGAATACCACAAAACACGGATAACAAAGCATAAAGAAGCAGAAATAGGGGAAACAAAGTGGTAACTCATGAGGTGACTGGCCGGATCGTCACATGAACTAAAAACATAAGCATGTTTAGCCAGAAGTTTTAGCAAATAAACTAAAAAACTTAAGCATGCTTAGTCTGACGTCTTAGCGAATGAACGAAAAAATTAAATATGTTTAGTTTGAAGTTTTAGCAAATGAACCAATAAACTTCAGCATATTTAGACTGAAGTTTCGGATAAAACTTATGACAAAACTGTAGACTACGGGATATATAACTTCAGCATGCATTGGCATGAAATTTTAGATTCAATATGAAACAACTTCATGCTATATTATCATGAAGTTTTAGCTTCAACATGAAATAACTTCATGCTACATTAGCATGCAGTTTTAGACTCAACATGAAACAAATTCATGCAAGTGTAATTCTGAAGATAAATCTGGATAAGTTTCTAATTTTTTGATAAAGCTGCCGAGAGGAGAGGAGGAAATCTTTTTTTCACAGATGAGGTTGCAGAATATGTAATTAAGGCGTGATGCATGTTTTATATCTTTTGTCAGGGGTGTAATTGTCATATTATTACGAATTTTTTGTTGGCTACCAAATCAATAATTTTTAAAATAAGATACATATTAAAAAGTACCACAAATATAGGGTACGACTGCAATTCCCCCGTCTTTAATGTGATCAAGTTAAGCTAATATTTTCTAAATTTAACTATTAATCATTGATATACATATTCATGTAACTTATAAATAACTACGGCTAAATATATCTATTAAAAGCATTAATTAGTAATTCTCTTAAAATATTAACTGATTTGCTATCACGCATTAAAATAAATTAAGCAATAGTGTAAAGGATCTTTATACTACTATGTTTACCCATAAAACGACATAGTTAAGAATTAAATATATCCGATAATATAAAGTAATAAATAGAAAAAGTAGATTAATTAAAAATACTTGAAGAAAATACAAGCCTGGTTTCACTACTAGAAATTCGAAAAAAGCGATCAAAGTTGGTTTCTTACAGGTCAAAAAGCGACCAAAAAACGTCCAAACTGGTTTGGTCGCTATTTTGCTTGTCCCTTTACCTTAGAGACCAAAGTTGGTCATTAATTAGCGACCAACTTTGGTTTCTAAGGTATAAGGACCAAATATTCCGGGTATAAAACATACCAACCAACTTTGTTCTCTTCAATATTTTAGTGATATAAATTTAGCGACCAAAGTTGGTCTCTATATTTAAATTACATTTTTTAGTTATTATTAATCAAAATATAGTGACCAACATTGGTCTGTAAACCAAATATTATATTTTAAAATCTGGAAAAATAGCAAACAAAGTTGATCGCTTTTTTAATTTTTTTAAAAACATAAGCGACCAAAATTGATCGCTAATTACAAGAATTTAATTATTTTTCTAAACATAAGCGACCAAAATTGGTCACTATTTTCCAGATATTAATTTTTTAATAGAATAGCGACCAAAGTTGGTCGCTATTTAAGAAATCTGGGTTAATTAGCGACCAACCTTGGCCGCTATTGCCCAGAAAATATTTTCTTTACTAAGAAAAGTGACCAATGTTGGTCCCTTTTCTAGGTATAATTTTGGCAGAAACTACCTGTTTTGGCAGCTGCACCACCTTCCCGCATACCAAATTCCCTATTACAAGGAACAACAACAACAACAATAATGTAACGACCCGACCGGTTATTTTGAGCTTTTATACTTTGCTCATCAGTTCTCGGGCATGACTTGACCGTATGATGTATTATGACTTATGCAAATCATTGGTTTTGGTTTTCAAGGTAATTGGAATGAATTTGGAAGAACAATTCTCAATTGAAGCTTGAAATTTGAAAGGTTTGATCGAGATTTGACTTATTGGTATATGATCTCGGATTGTAATTTTTATAATTTAGTTAGCTCCATTAGGTGATTTAGGACTTAGGAGCGTGATCGAAATGCATTTTGGAAGTCCGTGAAATGTTTAGGCTTGAATTGGCGAAATTGAGGTTTTGCCATTTTCTAGTTGATAGGCGAGATTGGATATAGAGGTCGGAATGAAGTTTTAAAAGTTTCAGTAGTTCCATTGTGCCATTTGGGATGTATGTGGAAAATTTCAGGTCATTCGGGCGAGGTTTGGTTGGGGTTTTTTTTATCAAAAACGTAATTTGAAAGATTTTGGAATTTTTAGGCTTGAATTCGATGCGAATTTGATGTTTTAATGGGGTTTTGAGTGTTCCCAAGGCTGGAACAAGTTTGAATAAAGTATTAGAATATGTTGGTGCCTTTGGTTGAGGTCCCGACTGCCTTGGGTGAGTTTTAGGTGGTCAATCGGATCATTTTGGAGTTGAAAAAATTGTAGAAGTTGTAGGTTCAACTATTGCGGGTTTTTACACTTCGCGTTCGCGAGTGGACCCTCGCGTTCATGAAAAGTCAATGGAAGAAAATTTGGGAGCAAGGCTCTGTGTTTGTGAAGGGCTGGACGCTCGTACATCGCGTTCGCGAGATGGAAGTCGCGTTCGCGTAGGGTCTTTGGTCAGCTTCTGTGAGGTCGTGTTTCTTCTTCGTGTTTGCGGGAGAGGGCATACGATCGTGAAGGGTAACACTGAGGAACCATTGCATTTGCGATGGTCATGTCGCGTTCGCATAGAGGAAAAATTGGTCAACGTAAGTTTGTGCTACGCGAACGTGAGAGTTTGACCGCGTTCGCGAAAAAGGAAAGTATGCTTGGGCAGTATGTTTTTAAGCTCGTCTTGTCCGTAATTTTGGGGTTTATTTCCTCCATAGCTGATCGTTTTTGGAGCTTTTTGAAGGAGACTGAAGAGGGATTCAAGGGGGAAATGTTTGGAGGTAAGATTCTTGGACTAGAACTCGATTATTATGTGAATTCCACCTAGAAAATTGTGAATTCTAAACCTAAAATTGGAGAGCCATGGCTTGAAACTGGAGACCAAAAATTTGGGATTTGAATTGCCATTTGTGGATGGATTTTGATGTTCTTGGTATGTATGAACTCGTGGGGAGATGAGGAATCTATTGGTGTAAAAATTTCTGAATTTCGAGATGTGGGTCGGGGGTCGAGTTTTGGTAATTTTGGGATTTGTGCCCTTTATTAATTGTTTTCCCTTGGGCTTTGTTTCCTTAGCTCATTTTGACTCCCTCGTTCTAATTTTTTATAGATCCGACGTGCACGGAAGTCGAATCGAGGGCAAAAGTATCGCGAGCTAGAGATTTAGCTAGTTCGAGGTGAGTAATGATTGTAAATGATGTTTTGAGGGTTTAAAACCCCGGATTGCACATCGTAGTGATATATTAAGGTGAGGCACATGCTTGATGACGAACGTGGGGTCGTGCACTAGTGGGGAATATGACTTGGTCTATCTTGATTTATGAATTTTTCGTGTATTTGACTGAAATCTATTTGCTATCATCATTATTTTGGCTGAGTGCCATATTTGGGCCGAATGCCAATTGTTTTAACCCTTCGGGGATTGTTGTTGATATTTCCTCACTGTTTTGACTTTATACTTGAACTCAGTGATGTTATTTCCACTATTTTCAAAACTCAGCTATGTTCACTCGGTTTTAATACTCAAATGATATTTAAATGATGTTTTGGGCTGAGAAACACTGTTTTACCGTCGTCGAGAGGCTTATGTGATTTTTGATTGAGTAAGGCCGAGGGCTTGTGTTGTGAGGATATCTTTTAGGTCGGGTTGCACGCCGCAGCATTAATAAACTGATTTTGATTATGAGGCTGAGGGCTTGATATTGTACGCCACGAGGTGGCTTGATATTGATATGAGGTCGAGGACCTGTTTATGATTCCACGAGATGGCTTGATATTGCGCTTGGACCGTAAGGGGCTCCTCTAGGAGAATGCACATCCCCAGTGAGCGCGGGTACCCATTGTGATGTGATATATAGCCCAAGGGGCCGGTATTGTTCTATATGATTGCCCTAGGGGCTGGTACTGTTATGAGATATTGCTCGAGGGGTGGATCTGTGACATTGTGCCCGAGCGGCGAACCTTAGGTGTTTATCTTTCTTATTTTCCTATCCTTTACCTATTTAATTGTGTAGTTGTGTCCGGGGGGTGGATTTTCTGTGCTTATCTGTACTAATTGTTTTGTATTCATTTGCATAACTGTTGAAAAGGTCATTTTTAAAGAAGTTTAAATTGAGCCAAGATGTTTTAAGAGATTTTTCAGTTTCATTGCTTCTTACTAGTTTTGTACCACTTCTATAAGGCATGTTGATGCACTTTTTTGTGTTTTCTTACCATTCAAACTTTAGTTATGATTATTACTCACTGAGTTGGAGTACGCACTTTAGTCCCTGCACCTTGTGTACAGATTTAGGTATTTCAGCACTCGATAGCAGGTATTGGCTGAGTTGAGGTAGAGTTATTGGAGTTTTAGCGAGGTAGCTGCCCGACGTCCGCAGCACAACTTTACTCCCTCTTGATGTCATTAGACTATTCTAATATATTTTCCAGAATTTCGTTGTATTTTTGACCTTTGTAGATGCTCATGACTAGTGACACCTAGTATCGGGCTGAGTTGGGTTGTACTCCGCTAATTATTTTGTATTGTCATTGTTACTTCTGACTTTATATCATTTTTTAGGCGTAATGCTTATTGTTTAATTGCCTAAAAACTGGATTGGAAATGTGTCGGCTGGCCTTGTCTTCACGAGAGGCGCCATCACTATTAATACCCATTTTTTCCCTATGTATATTTTATATGCAAAGTATTTTTAAAATAGCATATGAGTGCATAAATAAGTATATCCAAGGGTTTCCTTATTTTTGCTCAATCTTAAAAGATTTTTAAATCGATTTATTACCCTATTTTTCCCATAATAATCCAATAATTATTTTTAAAATTATTAGTTTTGAGGATTTATTTATTGGATATTTATGTTTATGCTAAAATAAAGTTAAAGAATTTTTTGCCTAATTTTATAAAATTATTTAGTATTTTTTAAGGCTAAAATTGTATAATTGCAATAGTAGCCCCCTTTTAGATTTAGTTGTGTTTTATATTTATAAAATTAGGTTTGCTATTTTTAAATAACTAATTATATACTATAAATTATTTTAGAACCTTTAATTTATTTACAAAAATTATTTTATTATTTTTTATAAATCAAATGGGAAAAATTGGCTATTTAAATGTTAGCCCAATTCTATTTCGATTATAGCCTAAATTGGACCCTAATTCAAATTCAATTACCCTGGCCCAAATCCATTCGTACCCAACCCCTAACCCAATTAAAACGACCCATACCCGGATCCCCACCTAACCCCTTTAAATCTCAACCATTGATCACTTAGATCAACGGCTCCCGTTCCTCCTTTCCTAATTAAACCCAAAAGTCCCCCCCCCCCCCC
>MU693082.1:120157-138303 GCA_026770625.1 Nicotiana glauca
AAAATCCCTCCTCCCCTAAATCCTCTCTACAACACCCTCAAACCTTATCCGCAACCACCTTAATCCGCCCTAACCCATGGCCTTCCAAGGTCATCGGAGACCTGTGCCAACCTTCCATGGCACCTTTGTGTTTGCCCTTATAGTTTCAAGACCAGCTATGAAGAACTCTGGTCCATCCTTTATTCAATTTTAGTTCATGTCCCTCCTCCGATCATCTTTGGCTTTTCTCTGGCCAGCTATGGCTATTTGAGTCAGATTTTTGACTCTCCTAGTTAGATCGATAGCTTTCAATGCCTTTCTTGTTGCTTTTGGGTTCTTTTGAAACACTAATATCTAAGGTTCTTTTAATTTCTTTAAGACCTGCTTCAGACCTATGCTTGCTTTGAACTTCTAATCTTTTTCTCGAAGTTTCTTTAAAACTTTGCTTTCAAAACTCTATATCTTTTCCGATTAGGGCTTTCCTGTTAAGTTATTTCAAATTTCTTGTTTGAAATGACTCGCTGTGTTTGCTCATACTGTTCTTCTATCTGAGTTTGCATGATTAAAGCCCTAATTTCTTTTGGCTGTTTTTTTAGACGAATGCTTGTGTAGTTGAGTTTTGTTTGATTTGTTTGTTTAGCATCTTTTAAACACTAGTATTGTTGAAAAACCCTATGTCTTTGGGTCTAAAATAGTTCTTTTAAATACTTGACTCGATTTGAAGTTCCTTGTTTCAGAATCTCTTTTTCTTTTATGTGATTCCTCCGATTCTGGGTTTCTATTATTTTCAAAACTTGACTATGATTGAAACCCTAATTTTTTCAAAGGGGTTCCCTTACTTGCTGTTGTGAGACCTTCACATGCTTTTGATATTACATGTTTTCTTCACCATTGATTTGATGTGACTTGACCTACTGGACTATCATGTTTCAAATATTGCCATCTACTGAAGTTTAAGCTACTATTGCGTGCTATTTCTTTTGTCGATAGGTATGGCCTCGCATGTATAGTATTTATATACTCTGTTTATATTCTGAGTTTCCCTCTTTGATTGATCTTCAATCTTGTAACTAATTTCAAACATTTCTTTTGTGTAAATCTGATTCACTTGCATGCTAAAGTTAATCATTCCTTTCCTTGTTTTCCTCACTAAATCCTTTCCCAAAATAAGTATGTTTCGGTATTTAGACTTGATTACTTACTCAATTGTTTTACTACTTATTTTATGGCAACTATCAGCCTGCTTTCAAATGGATTTCTTTCCTTATTTTGAGCCTGTCACTGGCCATTAAGCAAGCGATCCCTTAATTAAAATCAATTACTTGTATAATTGATTCTAAATTGTGAATGCTTCCATGTTCATAGCTTATTACTTCTCTTTTACTCGTTTTCAAAAAATCTATAAATACCCTAATCTTCTCTCTTTTAAAACACGAACTACTGGAGTTCAAAACACACACTTCACTTTAAAAACTCTCTCTCTCTCTCTCTCTCTCTTAGCTCTGTTATTACTTGTGTTGCTGTGTTACCTAGCCAGTTGTAAACCAAAGCTAGGCTATGGAAAATTTGCTTACTTTCTTTCTCCATTTCCTTCTTTATTGGTATGTTCTGATTAATCTTTAGCATCAACAAAAACATGTTTATTTACTATTTCCTGCACTCTTGCCTGTTCCCTGCTTGTGTTTAATCGATTTTTATTCCTAAGCATGTTATAATCTACCCCCTTTTCTTTTTCTGAATTTTTGTTTACCTTATATATGAACTCTATCAGTCACTTATGAATCCCAAACCCCACATCCCCTATGTGTTTGGTATCTTTGGTTGGTTTGTTGCATGACAACATTGGACGTTCTTGTGTATGACCCAAACCTAATTCCCTGGGATCATAACCTCTATATGCTGTATATTTTGGCTAGTTTATGGGAATGCTACCATCACTTATTGCTGTACATGTCCAGACTTGATCCTTCTTAGGGTCACATGCCATCTGCAATGTATTCCCACACTCCTACTGTAACGACCAGATCGGTTGTTTTGAGCTTTTTCTCCTTGATCGCCAGTTCTCGGGCACGACTTGCCCTGTATAATGTGTTATGACTAATGTAGATTGTTGCTTTTTATTTTCAGGAAAATCGGAATGAATTTAAAAGAAGAATCTCAGTTGAAAGGTTTAACCAAGAGTTGACTTATTTGTAAATGGGCTTGGACCAGAATTTTTATGATTTGGTTAGCTTCGTTGGGTGATTTGTGACTTAGGAGCGCGATCGGAATTGGTTTTGGAGGTCCGGTGTAGAATTAGGCTTGAATTGGCGAAGTTAGTATTTTGGCGATTTCCGGTTGATCGGTTAGATTTTGATCCGGGGGTCAGAATGGAATTTCGAGAGTTATTGAAGCTTTGTTATGTGATTTAGGATGTGTGTGCAAAATTCTAGGTCATTCGGACGTGGTTTGGTCGAGTTTTTGATCAAAAGAGTATTTTGGATGTTTTTAGAAAACTTAGGCTTGACTTTGATGAGTTTTGGGTAATTCGATGTTTTTTGAGGAATTTTGATGATTGAAACAAGTTTGAATGATGTTATGGGATATGTTGGTGGCTTTGGTTGAAGTCTCGGGGGCCTCGGGTGAGTTTCGGGTCGTCAATCGGACCATTTTTGTGTTCGAGAGATTGCAGATTTTCAATTTTGGTGTTGCAGGTATTTTGGGCTTCGCGTTCGCGAAGGGTTGAGTTATGTGAGATTTGAATTCGCGAGGGTCAATGACGCATTCAAGAGTATGTGTACGCGATCGCGGAAGAGGATTTGGGGCTGATAGTCAGTTATTCATCGCGTTAACGTGGAAGAGATTGTGTTCGCGAAGTTCAAGCATGTGGAAGCATTGCGTTCGCGACTGCCATGTCGCGTTCACGAGGTAAAAATTGGTCAACTTAATTTTGTGCTACGCGTTTGCGAGAGGTTGACTGCGTTTGCGAAGAAGGCTTTTAAAGCCTGGGCAGAATGTTTTAATAGCTTTTGTCCGCGATATGGCAGCTAACTTTCACCATTTTTGTGGAGCTTCTTGAGAGGAATTGAAGAGGGATTCAAGAGATAACACCTGGAGGTAAGATTTTTGAACTCAATACTCTATTATATTGTGAAATCCACCTGGAAATTCATGGAAACTAAACCTAAAATTGAAGAGCTAGGGCTTGTGATTTTGAACTTTTGAATTGGGATTTTAGACCATTTGAGGTCAGATTTGAGGGCTTTTGATATGTATGAACTCGTGGAAAATTAAGGAATCTAATGATGTAAAAATTTCTGAGTATCTAGAAGTGGGCCCAGGGCTCGGGTTTTGGTAATTTTGGGATTTGTGCCCGTTATTAATTAGTTTCGCTTGGGCTTTGTTCCCTTAGCATATTGTGATGTATTCGTTCAAATTTTGGATAGATTCAACGCGCGTGGAGGTATTTTTGAGGGGAAAAGGTGTCGCGAGCTAGATACTTTGCCGGTTCGAGGTGAGTAATGATTGTAAATGATATCCTGAGGGTTTGAAACCCCGGATTGCACATCGTAGTGCTATATTGAGGTGACTTGCACGCCAAATAGCGAGCGTGGGGTAGAGCACCATTGAGGATTGTGACTCGGTCCATCCCGATTGATGATTTTACCGTGTATTTGACTGAAACTTACTTGTTATCATCATGATTTGGGCTGAGTGCCATATTTGGGTTTCATGCCAACTATTTGAACCCTTCAGGAATTATTACCACTATTTCCTCACTATTCTGACTTATTGCTTGAACTCAGTCATGCTGATTTCCACTGTTTTACAATTCAACCATTTTATTCAGTTTTGAGACTTAAACGATATTTTTAAATGATGTTTTGGGCTGAGAACTGCTATTTTACAAATCTATATATATATATGTTGGATCGGGCTGCATGCCACAGCGATATAGCGCTTGGGCTGTAGGAGCCCCTCTCTGAGTCTGCACACCCTCAGTGAGCACCGTCGATGAAATATATGGATCGGGCTGCACGCCGCAGCGATATATGGATTGGGCTGCATGCCACAGTGATATATGGATCGGGTTGCACGCCGCAACTGTTATTACATGATACTGATCTATGTGTTTACTTTGCTTTATTCATCTACCGTTATCCGTTGTTTGTGTTTCTTCACGTGGTATCGGCCCGATAATCTGGTATTATCTGTTGAGTGATTGTTGTGCCGGAGGGGCAGATTGTCTGTGCTTATCTACACTATTTATTTTGCATTCATTTGCATAACTGTTGAAAAAGCAATTTTCAAAGAGTCTTAAACTGAGCTAAGATGTTTTTTCTATATATTTAAGAGATTCACTGCCTTTTCTCAAGGGGTTTTATACTGCTTCTATATAGCATGATGATTTTCCTTACTTGATTTCTTATTGCTCAGTTGTTATTTACTTTTATTACTTACTGAGTTGGAGTACTCCCTTTACTCCCTGCACCTCATGTATATATGCAGGTATTTGTTCACTCGGTAGCGGGTTTTGAGCTGATCGGAGGCTAAATTATTAGAGTTTAGCGAGGTGACTACCAACGTTCGCAACAACGTATTTCTTCGTTTGGTTTATCAGTCCTATTTTAAATATTTCAGGCCTTGTAGTTGTATTATACTCTAATAGATGCTCGTGACTTGTGACACCCCGATTTGGGTTGTGTTTGGGTTGTATTCCGCACTTAATAAAGAAATCTTTGTTTAGAATATGATTATTTAATTGTGCTAAAACTATTTATTAATATTTAACTATTTTGAAAAGGCAAAATGGGCTGGTTGGCTGGCCTTGTCTTCACGAGAGGTGTCATCACGACTGGATCGGGGTTTGGGTCGTGACACCTGCCCTTTGTGCACTTGCATAACTTTAGCTACTGTTTTCAAACCACCCTTATCCCCTACTACTCCTAATCCAGTTTTAAACAAATTTTTGCTCCTGCACTTCCACTCTACTCTTAGACTTAGGTTCTGCCCCTCTTTTGTGAGCCCTGCTTTAGGACCCATGAGCTCCCTCTGATCTTGGACACATACGGGCTGGCCCTTCCACACTGCATTCATCTCTATCTGTTTATGCAACTTGGGTGTGAGCACTTCCCTGGGTCCTCTTGAGACCCTTAGGGAACTTTGACACACTCAAGTCTGAGAAAGGCTTTGAAACAATGGCATCTTAAGGCAATTTATTCCATAGCTCAGGGCGGAACCAAGAATCAGGCTTCCTCTGGTTGTATTTTCTTTTTTACATATTTTTGATGTAATTCAGTATTCCTGATTTGTAATAATTTGTGATAAACACTTTGGGATGGCTATTGAAAAGAGTTGGGTAATTATGCATGTTCAAGGGTAGAAAACATGCCTATAGGACTGCTTTTATTTCTGCATATTCAAATTACATTTAGAAGCCATGTCTATAGGACTTACTTTAAATCCTGCTTCAACTTTACATCTAGATCACCTGCCTATAGGAATTATCTAAAATTCTGCACGTTTGCCACTGTTTAGATATCATGTTTTTAGGGCCCAATTGGTTATAATCTAGCATCATGTTAAAATCAGCATAATGTATAGAAATCATACCTATAGGAATTCCCAAGTATAAACCTGCCTGTTTCCATTGTCTACTAGATATTATGCCTATAAGGTTTGACATTATTCCTGTAGATACTATGTCTACAAAGGTTTAAAATCAGCAATTAGATACCATGTCTATAAGGGTCCAAAATCAATAATCCTAGATATCATGATCATAGGAATAAAAATCAGTGGTAGTGGATACTATCATCTGCAAAAACTGAAACTAGTCTAATGTAAAATTCGACTACTCTGAACCAATTTTTCAGTAATTTAATCTCTTCTTATTAACACGATTTAGCAAATATGCCTATAGGATCGCAAGTCACTCGTTTAAGTTGTTACTACTTTGCCACATTCAGAATTAGTAATAGATACCATGTTCCGAAGATCTCACCCAAACACTTAGGCAAGCCTTAGGTAATAAAAATAATAAAACTAAACTTGCCTCTGTTAATTAGTAATTGCTACAACCAGTAGTCATGCCTGATTCTTTTTTCCTAACTGAGTCATGTATAGATCAGGCCTGCTTCAACAACAATAATCTCTTTTCCTTAAATATTTTTTTAGAATCAGACTTTCCTTGTTATTTGAGTCATGCTATTGGATTACCTTGTTTAAGGAGGTATATGTGAGCCTTCAGTGTTTATGTTCTTACCCTTAAATGTGTAGTTTTTATATATTTTATATGTCGCCTTAGATTTTTTACCTTTGAAACTCCAAGTCAGCCTAATATCCCTCCCTTTAGTAATAGTAGTCCTAAGTGCCTCCGGTACTGATAGGAATGGGGCGGGTAATAGCATGCAATAGTGGTCGACACCAATCCACGCTTTAGTACCTTAAACAAGGTGGGAAATGGTAGATATGGATATGATGACCGGTGCGCTAATACCACGTGTAGCCCATCTTTTGAAGAGTGATTACCGGGTATTGCATTGATGTGATCCATATTTTAAATAAACCTAGGAATCCCTTCTTTTTCGTTCATTTTCTTTTAAAGCATTATAACCCCCTGTTTAAAAAATCAGCCTTTTAAAAAATCAGCCATATTTTAAATAAACCTAGGACTCCCTTCTTTTTCTTTCATTTTCTTTTAAAGCATTATAACCCCCTGTTTAAAAAATCAGCCTTTTAATTGCTCTTTCAAACTTTATTTACCTTCAAACCTTTTTTGTATTAAAATCCCCTCTTATTGAAGCCTTATCTGTTTATATGTTCATTGCACCAAATTCACAAAGAACCATCTGGTTAGGAACCACACTAGTGGATCCTGAGGGGTGCCAAACACCTTCTCCTTATGATAATTTCAAGCCCTTACCCCTATCTCTAGTTATCAAGCAAAACTTAGATATAAACCTTGAAGGTGTCCTAATGCACCATAAACATTAGGTGGAAACTCTTTAGAAATGCAAAACCCAATTCCCAAAAGGAGTGAGTTATCCTATACCCAAAAAATGTCATTAACCCTATTCCCCCGATGCGAAGAGGGATAAAAGTGGGCACAACAATCACAATCGGGTCTGGGTTTAGGGTCGTGACAAGTTGGTATCAGAGCCTAGGTTACATAGGTCTCATAATTCATGAGCAGGTTTTGTAGAGTCGCGGATCGTTTTGGAAACGTTTGTATTTATCCTTGAGAGGCTACAGAACCTTTAGGAAAAACTTCACATTCTTGAATTCTCATCGTGCGTCCTTGATTCTGCTTGAAATATAACACTTTGAATTCCTTCCACATGCTCGTGTGCATGCATGAGAGCTCAATATCAGATGTGATCTCTGTGAGTTGATATTGGGCTAGTATGAAGAACTTGAGGCTGGATTTTCACCTATAGTTGAGCACTAAGGTGCTGATTGTGTGAGAAAGTGTTTTTGAACTTATTTGTTTGGTAAAGTCCCTATTAGTGGAACTGATGGTCGGATAGCTATGTGATGAGTATGTTAGTACTGTAAGTTGTATCCATATGATTTGGAAGTGACAATAAGGGTATACTGGAGGATAGAAGAACTATTAGGTGCTTGAATTCTATCTTAATTTGAGGTATAGCCCTGAGTTATGGGTGCATGAAGAATATTTTCATGTTTCCTTGTTGGGAGTGAAGTAAATTTCATGTTGCGGTATGAGTTCAGACTCAGGAAGACTAAGTGAAGGTGTAATGTTTATGACGGTGGAAGGTATACAGAAATGTTAGTTGGAGGCCAAGCATGTGGGTTATCTCCTACGAAGTGTTCTGAGGTTATGTGATCCTTATGTTTCTATTAGAAGATCTTATTACAAGTGAAATATAAGTGTTGATATTTGAATTGGGTCGCTTAAGAGAGTGGGTTTAACTGTTGTGAGAGTGAATGTGAGATTTGTAGAAAATTTAAAGTACCAGATGGTATGTTCACGAGCTTATGAAGGATTGAATTTAATCTCACTATGGTATCATGGAAGCAATAGAGTATATGTGTTATGAGTTATTGTGTGCGTTTTGGTCTATGGCTTCGAGAAAAGTGAGGGGGTTTGCTATTGATTAGGCTATTGCATGGCTAGGTGCTATATTGGTTCCAATTTGAGGCATGCTGGTGAGTCAGTTATGGCGTATGGAGATTTAAATCGAGAATGGCTCGAGTAAAGGAAAAATTTGATAAAAGTTATATTATGCTTCGTAAGTGCATGAGAATCACGGAATGTCTTGAGTTTTTGTTGGTGAAGGATGCTCAGTACATAGAGCAGGAAGCTGCGTGGTTGTAATGGAATGATGCCGCGTTCTGTGGTGTCAGAGTGCTAATGAGGGAGATGTTGTTTGGTTTGTATGATCAGGCTAATTGTAGTTTGAGTAGAGTGGATGACTCTCGGGAATGGGGCCAATGGTTTCAAGATTTTTCATGTAACAATTGGTAATCTTCAAGTTGAATATATGGCTAGAAATTGAGTTTTTATTGGAAGATGTCAAGACTTGTGTCATTTCTATATCAATTATGGGATTCTATATATCAGTATTAGAAAGATAATGGTTCCATATTTGCAGGAAGTCCCTTTGGGGTAGGTATTTTGAATGTGGTGCTTTTGGAAACATTTAAAAGAGTACTTAGCGGCTTATGAGCCTTAGACAATGTTATTTTATGCTTGGGTCTCGTGTGGTAAGTATGGATTGAGGAATTGTGATGCTACAATAAGAGTGAATATCAAGTTAAAGGTAAATTAGAAGGAAACTCGGATAGTTGGGATAATTTGGTAGTGGGTTGGATCGGTATGGTAAGGATATGATTAGCTCTTTGGATGCTTATGAGCTAATGAGTTATACAGGCATTTCGCGGCAATGCTCTTGGGTTTTAGTAGCCTGTGTAGGTTGGTTGAGTTAGGAGGATTCAGTCTTGTCAGGTTGAGCAAAAGAGAGATGAAGAGTTCTTGATGAGTTCTATTGTGGTTAGAGATGCATATTTTCTTTGAGTGTAAGAAGCATGGAATGTACAGTGATTTTCTTTTGAATGGGATCGACAGAAAGTTTTTGATGGGCTGATTACATAGTTGCTTGTGTCTTGGAAGAGATATGTGGTTTTCATGTTATCCTAGGATGGTATGATATATACGGTATGTTGTGGAGGATTGAGATTACGTGTGCAAGGTTACGTTTTAGTTCTGAAAAGAAGGTCATAAAACTCTTAGGAAGCGAGCAGCTTCAGGTAAATAGGGAAATGAGTTTCAGATTATTAAGGAAATGGTATTACTAATTGGAGGTAATTTGACGAGGGAATATGTTTCAGGAAAAGGCAATGCGATTAAGTTGATGGTACTTTGGTAGTATTGCAGCACTGTCTTGCTAGATTGATTGCTGATATTTAAGTTTGCTTGGTGGCACAAAGGAAATTTAGAGTATCTCTCATGGAATTATTGGGTAATTTTGGTGTGGTATGCATTCGGATGGGGGGGTGGGATCAAGTATGGTGATTCGTGTGCCATATGGAGTTGGAGACTGGGAATTCTCATGTTCAGGCTATGTTGTGGTTGTGGGTCACGTTTATCGGTACTATTTAGTGACTACCATGGCTTGGAGACCCAAACAGATTTTTTATTCTTGGTATGTTAGATTTTGGACGTGATATTGGGTTCAAACTGGTTGTCTTCGTATTGTGTCATTCTGGACTGTTGCACTAAGGCGATGCTGGAATGCCACATATTGAGTGGCGAGGTTTGACGAATTATGTCCTAGAGAGTGGTTTTATATTTTGAAGACCCAGCGGACAGTTGGGAAGGATTGTCTTTATTATTTGGTATTTCATGATGGATATTAGTGCAGAGGCTTCTACCATTGATGCAGTTCCGATGGTGAGGGAATCCTTAGATGTGTATCTTATGGTCGGGCATGTGGTCGGGCATGTCACCGAGCAAGGTCATTGATTTCAGTAGTGATTTGATGTCGAGAACCATATTTTATGGCACCAACAGAGTTATAGGAGTGGAAGGAGCATCTTCAAGTTTCCTTGATAAGGAGTTCAATGGCAGGCCAATGTGGATGCATGTTGTAACTTGAGTCGGCTTGGTTGGAACCGAATTGTATCGCTGAGGGATTTGTTGATTCGATTGTTATTGAGCTTATTAGTGATCTGGGGAGATCTATGAGTTACCTTATGTGTTGCGAGGTGTTATGATTTGTTAGTTATGGGCACATAGGGTGTAGTTATATTGGGTTTTCATAGTGGAAGTCTAGCCGGAAGAGTAATTGGGTATTGCTCGGTGAATAGCATATCGGTTATGTCCTTCTGTGTTGTGTGGTGTTATGTACTTGCTTCACCGTGGTTATGATTATTTTCTTTGGTCTTAAAGATCAAATTGTGCATGGTTGTCGATTGTGAGCATAGTGAATTGAGGTATTTTATATGGAGCAGTGTTTGGATAGGGTCGCATATTGTAGTGAAGTTATATGGAAGTATGACCATGCGGGTTAGATTCGTGTGTTCTATTTCTATGATGTGGGACGGGTTCTCAGCCTTGTCTTGTGGTGGTACTGGTGAGCTTGCACGTACAACTCTTCCATTTGAGTCATTTTCATGATTTGAGTATGTTCGGACTGTTGCTTATTGGTGCGCATGTTCGGACTGTTGCTTATTGGTGCGCAAATTTCACAAGTTGTGGCTTTAGCATGTATTGGTGTGTCAAGTCACCAGAGTAGTGTTGGATGAGATGAGCTCGTTGGGATCATTAATGAATATGAACGGATTCGATTTCAGAATGTTGGAAGGATAATATCGAGGTTCGGCTCAGAAATTTGCTATGGTCTTTGCCAAAGGAGAAGTGGCTTCATGAATGGTTGATCTGAGAAACGGTTATGGTTTATTGCATGTTTCATTTATCATTGGCAATATATGAAAGTGTTGGAACGAGACTTGAGTTGATAAGATGTTTTCTACCAGTATTAGATTGTTATGGGCAGTTGCTGTGAATAGAAGTTATCGCTACAAGCATTTGAGTTATGTGGTTTACCATGTAATTGCACATGAGGTTGTAGGTACGGTTATAACAGCTGGTTCGAGCTTCCGCTGAATATAGATGTGAGGTTCTGATCTTGTGGAAGATTTCAGAAGTGGAAATATGGTTCTAAGGTTTAAGGGCTATGTTAGATTGTCAAAATTTTAGTTGCATTGTGTTATCAGACCTATCTGAGATAGGGTGACGTGGGATCACCCCCCGAGTATATGCATGGTAAGGTTATTCAGCAATTGGTTGGCTTTTGGAACACCTCTAGGCCATTCGAGGATGAACGTATGTTTAAGTGGGGGAGGATGTAACGACCCGACTGGTCGTTCTGAGCTTTTGCACTTTGCTCGTTAGTTCTCGGGCATGACTTGCCCTATGTGATGTATTATGACTTATGTAAATTGTTGGTTTTAGTTTCCATGGTAATTGGAATGAATTTGGAAGAACAATTATCAGTTGAAGCTTGAAATTTGAAAGGTTTGACCAAGATTTGACTTGTTGGTATATGATCTCGGATCAGAATTTTTATGATTTAGTTAGCTTCATAAGGTAATTTGGGACTTAGAAGCGTGATCGAGATGCATTTTGGAAGTATGTGGAAAGTTTAGGCTTGAATTGGCGAAATCGAGGTTTTGGCATTTTTCGGTTGATAGGCGAGAATTGGATATAGAGGTCGGAATGATATTCTGAAAGTTGCAATAGTTTCGTTGTGTCATTTGGGATATGTGTGCAAAATTTAAGGTCATTCGGGCATGGTTTGGTTGGGTTTTTGATCAAAAGCGTAATTCAAAAAATTTTGGAAGTCTTAGGTTTGAATTCCATGCAAATGTGAAGTTTTAATTTTGTTTTGAGCATTCCGAAGGTTAGAACAAGTTTTAATAAGGTATTAGAATATGTTGGTGACTTTGGTTGAGGTCTCGAGGACCTCAGATGAGTTTCGGGTGGTCAATCGAATCATTTTGAAGTCGAAAAAATTGTAAAAGTTGCAGGTTCAGCTGTTGCAGGTTTTTACTATTCGTGTTTGCGAAGAGACAGTGAAGGTTCGTGGAATATTAGCCTTCGCATTCGCGAGCGAGGCTCCGTGTTCGAGAAGGGCTGGATGCTCATGCATCGCGTTCGCGAGATGAAAGTCGCATTCGCGTAGGGTCTTTGGTCAGTTGGTCTGAGGTCGTGTTTGTTCTTCATGTTTACGGGAGAGGGCATGCGATCGCAAAGGGTAACACTGAGGAACCATTGCATTTGCGATGGTCATGTCGCGTTCGCATAGAGGAAAAATTGGTCAACGTAAGTTTGTGCTACGTGAACGTGAGGGTTTGACCTCGTTCACGAAAAAGGAAAATATTCTTGGGCAGTATGTTTTTAAGCTCGTCTTGTCCGCAATTTTGGGGTTTATTTCCTCCATAGCTGATTGTTTTTGGAGATTTTTGAATGAGATTGAAGAGGGATTCAAGGGGGAAATGTTTGGAGGTAAGATTCTTGGACTAGAACTCGATTATTATGTGAATTCCACCTAGAAAATCATGAAATCTAAGCCCAAAATTGGAGAGCTATGGCTTGAAATTGGAGAGCAAATATTTGGGATTTGAAGGGCCATTTTTACATGGATTTTGATGTCCTTGGTATGTGTGAACTCGTGGGGAGATGAGGAATCTATTGGTGTAAAAATTTCTGAATTTCGAGACATGGACCAAGTTTTGGTAATTTTTGGATTTGTGCCCTTTATTGATTGTTTTCGCTTGAGCTTTGTTCCCTCAGCATATTTTGACATCCTCCTTCTAATTTTGGATAGATTCGACGTGCTTGGAGGCTGAATTGAGGCAAAGGCATCACGAGCTAGAGATTTAGCCAGTTCGAGGTGAGTAATGACTGTAAATGATGTTTTGAGGGTTTGAATCCCCGGATTGCACACCATAGTTCTATATTGAGGTGAGGCACACACTTGATGACGAGTGTGGGGTCGTGCACTATTGGGGACTATGACTTGGTCTGTCCCGATTGATGATTTTTCCGTATATTTCACTGAAATCTATTTGCTATCATCATTATTTGGGCTAGATGCCTTATTTCGGCTTCATGCCAATTATTTGAACCCTTCGGGGATTGTTGTTGATATTTTCTCCCAGTTTTAACTTTATACTTGAACTAAGTCATGTTATTTGCACTGTTTTCAAAACTCAGCCATGTTCACTCAGTTTTAATACTCAAATGATATTTAAATGATGTTTTGGGTTGAGAAACACTATTTTACTGTTGCTCTAGAGGCTTATGTGATTTTTTACTAAGTAAGGCCGATGGCCTATGTTGTGAGGATATCTTTTGGGTCGGGCTGTACGCCGCAACGGTGATATACTGATTTTGATTATGAGGCTAAGGGCCTAAGATTGTACGCCACGAGGTGGCTTGATATTGATATGAGGTCGATGACCTGTTTATAATGCCACGAGATGGCTTGATATTGTGCTTGGGCCGTAAGGGGCCCCTCCAGGAGTTTACACACCCCTAGTGAGCGCGAGTACCCATTGTGATGTGAGATATAGCCCGAGGAGCTGGTACTGTTCTGAGATATTTCCCGAGGGGCGGATTTGTGATATTTTGCCCGATGGGCGAACCTTATGTGTTTATCTTTCTTATTTTCCTGTCATTTACTTGTTTAATTATGTAGTTGTGCCCGAGGGGCGGATTTTCTTTGCTTACCTACACTAATTTTTTTGCATTCATTTGCGTAACTGTTGGAAAGGTCATTTTTAAAGAAGTTTAAACTGAGCCAACCTGTTCTGAGAGATTTTGCAGTTTCATTGCTTCTTACTGGTTTTTTACCACTTCTATACAGCATGTTGATGCACTTTTTTTTGTGATTTCTTACCATTTAGGCTTCAATTATGATTATTACTCACTGATTTGGAGTAATCACTTTACTCCTTGCACCTTGTTTGCAGATTTAGGTATTTCAGCACCTGATAGCGAGTATTGGCTGAGCTGAGACAAAGTCATTCGAGTTTTAGCGAGGTAGCTTCCCGACGTTCGCTTGCATAGCTTTACTCCCACTTGATGTCATTAGACTATTCTAGTGTATTTTCCAGAATTTCGTTGTATTTTAGACCTTAGAAGCTCATGACAAGTGACACCCCGGTATCGGTCTGAGTTGGGTTGTATTCCGCAAATTATTTTATATTGTCATTGTTGCTTTTAGTTTATATCATGTTTTAGATGTAATGCTTATTTTTTAATTTCTTAAAAACTAGATTGGAAATGTGTCATCTAGCCTTGTCGTCATGAGAGGCGCCATCACAACCGAGTCTGGGTTTAGGGTCGTGACAAACAACAACATCAAAACCAACAAAGTATAAAGATCAATAGAACTAACATATTAAGCTAACAAAACTATGTTAACGCTTATTACAAGCCCATTTGAAAACTGGTTCTATTGTCTAGTTCAAAGTATATTAATTACACAAGGAGTGTTCTTTCAGCATCCTCGTCCGAAAGTTGGATTGCCTCACCCGACTCAATAGGTGGCTGACCACGTATGGATTCCTCCACGTCAGCTGTGAACTGACCCTATAAAAAAATTACATTGAATTAGTATTTCAAAATTTATATAAAAGTAAATTAAAATACTTAATGAAAAGTAAAACAGATATATGTATAGTCGAGGCTTGGCCCTCGACCCACCTTTCTGGATCGGTCTCTTTCTTTTTTTTTTTGACAATACGAGTCTCATTGAATAGCTCATCTTGCTTCATTGGCATGATAAAGTTGTTTGGTGGCTTTGGTGATTATCCTCGTAGTACTATTACTCGGGATGAACTTGGATATAGAGAATAACTTGGATACAGTACCTGATAGGGTGTGTCTTTGATCAATTGTTGTTCTCATTAGCGACAATGATGATGAGAAGGCAATGGCATGTGTTTCAAACAGTGATGGCGTAGGTAGGAATTTAACATTTTCTAAGAAGATAAAAGAAGAGGTTATAGAGGAATTCTCTACTTCATTTTTTTAAGAGGAAAAGAAGTTTAATTAAGAGTGACAAGGTTGATGGTAATGGAAAGTTGTCTGTTGCTCATGGCAGTTCAACTTTCTTCCAAGTCTGATCCGTATTAGCTTAATGAGATTGGTGATATTTCTTCGGATTCAGACAATGATTTGAGTTCCAAAGGTATGGAAATACTAATCAAAAGAATTAAAGGTAAAACGTTTTTCTTGGAAGAGAAGTTCAGAGAAATTTGGTGCCTATAAAGTGCAAATACCAAGTTCATACAAACTTCTCTTCCTTAGAGAAGAATTTTACCTTTAATTCTTTTTATTAGCATTTTCATACTTTCTTCACTCAAATCATTGTATGAATCTGAAAAAATATCACCAATACCATTAAGTTTTTACGGATCTGTGACGACCCGGCCCACCGTCATGTGAGTTACCTCCCCGTTTCCCCCTTATTGTATTTCTTTATGTTTCATTATCAGTATTGGGTGTGTTAGAATTTCATTGGAGTAATTTTGATAAGAAATGAGGCACTTAGTCTCTTTTAAGAAGACTTAAATTGGAAAAGTCAAATGGACATTGACTATATAGTTAGAGGGCTCGGATGTGATTTTCGTTGGTTCGGTTAGCTTCGGAGAATGATTTGTGACTTAGGAGTGCGATCGGAATTGAACTTGGAGGTCCGGTGTAGAATTAGGCTTGAATTGGCGAAGTTTGAAGTTTGGCGGATTCCGGTTGATAGGTGAGATTTTGATCCGAGGGTCAGAATGGAATTCCGAGAGTTGCAGTAGCTTCGTTAGGTGATTTTGGATATGTGTGAAAATTTTCAGGTCAATCGGACGTCGTTTGGTCGGGTTTTTGATCGAATATGAGTTTCGGAAGTTTTAGTTAGATTTAGGCTTGAATCCATGGTAATTTGATGATTTTCGTGCTGTTGTATGTGTTTTTATGATTGGAGCAAGTTCGTATGATGTTTTGGGGTATGTTGGTGTTTTTGGTTGAGGCCCCGGGGTCCTCGGGGTGATTTCGGATGATTTTCGGGGCATTTGGAACTTATAAATCTGCAGAAGGTTGTAGATTCTGTGCAGGAATTTTTAAGCCTTTTCGTTCGCGTGGCTTTGGCCACGTTCGCATAGGCAAGGCAGGATTGGTCAACACATTCGCATAGAGAAGAAAGTGTTCGTGTAGTATTAAATGATGGACCATCGCGTTCACGATGGCAATGTCGCGTTCGCATAGAAGAATCTGGGGGCCCAGCCAATTTTGTTCATGGCGTTTGCGGTCGAGGGGATCGCGATCGCGTAGCATAGGGAAGTTAAGCATCACGTTCGCATCTAGTGGTATGCATTCACGTAAAGGAAAAATAGCCTGCTGGAAAGTTTTTCATCGCGAACGCGTGAGAGGTATCGCGTTCGCGTAGAAGGAAATTTATCTGGACAGAAGGCTTTTAATGAAAATTTCAATCGCGAACCCATCATTATTTTCTCCATTTTTGCACTACCTTGAGAGCTTGTTGATAGAATTTGAAGGGTATTTCGACAGGAAGTGATTGCAGGTAAGTCTCGTGGCCTAGATACGTCATTTAATCAAAGATTCATCGATTAATTCTCCGAATTTGGGCATAAAAGTGAAGAAATTAGGACTTGGTTTTTTTTACTATGTAAATTTGGGATTTGGTAGCCCATTTGAACTCCGATTTTGATGAACTTTATATGTACGGACTCGTGGCGAGACGAGGATTCCTAAAATATAAATTTCGTAATTTTTCGAGAAGTGGGCCCGAGGCTCGGGTTTTTGCTAGTTTCGAGGTTTTGCTATAATTCGATTGTTTTCGATTGGGTATTGTCCCATTTGCATATTGTGATGTATTCGCTCTGGTTTTTGCTAGTTTTGACGCGCGTGGAGGCCGATTTTAGGGGCAAAGGCGTCGGGAGCTTGAGATTTTGCCGGTTCGAGGTGAGTAATACTTGGGAATGATATCCTGAGGGTTTGAAACCCAGGATTTGCACATCTTAGTACTGTATTGTGGTGACTTGCACGGTGGACCTGAGCGTGGGGTAGAGCACCGTTGGGAATCGTGAATTGGTCCGTCCCGGTTGTCGTTTTTTACTGCGTAATTGTAAATGATTTGTTGTTATCATTATGACTTGGAGTCATTGCCATACTTGGGGCTTGTTGCCGATTATTTCAACTCTTTATAAACTATCATCACTGTTTTCCTCATTATTTCAAATATTATTTGAACTCAGTCCATATGATTTACACTGTTTCATGAACTCAGCTATATTTTTCTCAAACTTGGAATTTTTAACTGATATTTGAACTATTGTTTGAGCTGATATTATTATCTTACTGATGCCCGAGGGGCTTTTGACTATTTTGGACTGATTGAGGCCGAGGGCCATATGTGAGGGCATGAAGAGTGATGTAAGGAGGCTTTCAGGCCTCGAGTGCTATATGAGGAGGCTTTCAGGCCTCGGGTGTTATGTGTGCATATGCATACACATGCATGGATCGGACTGCACGCCACAATATTATATTGCATGGATCGGACTGCACGCCGCAGTAGTATGTTATATGGATCGGACTGCACGCCGCAGTAGTATATTATNCATATGATGGTGGAAGGCATGTTGAAATATTGAAATGAGGCGAAGCAGGTGGGTTATCTCCTGCGGAATGCTTTTGAGTGGTATGATCCTTATGTGTATGTTAGAATATCTCATGTGTAATTGAAGGGTATGTGTTGAAATTTGAGAATTTAGGACGCTTAAGAAATTGGACTCGGCTGATGTGGGAATGAATGCGAGGTTGCAGAGAATGTTAGTGCTAGATGATCTGTGTATTCACAAACTTGTAAATGACATGAGTTTAATCTCACCATGATATTAAGAAGGCAATAGAGTATATGTGTTGTGATGTATATGAATTCGAGCTAAGTTGGGGAGGTTGCCATTGATTAGCTGATTGCACTGTTAGGTACGATGTTGGTTCTGTCTCAAGATATGTTGGCAGATCAGTTCTGGTCGCAGAAATTGAGCCGAGAATGGCGCGTGTGAAGGCAAATTTTGATAAAGGTTATATGGTGCTTCGTAGATGTGAGAAAATACTAGGATGTTTTGAGCTGTTGTTGATAAAG
>MU693082.1:139602-159468 GCA_026770625.1 Nicotiana glauca
GGAAAGGAAATTGGATAAATGGAATAGCTTGATAATAAACCGAGTATTCTTTGTATGTGTTTGAGGTAATGAGTCTTACAGGTATTGTGCAGCAAAGCTCTGGAGTGCTGGCGGTTTGCTTAACTTGGTTTGGGTAGAAGGATTCAGTCCTGGCAGTTTAGCTTGTACAATGGAATTGGGAGAAAGAGTTCTTGATGTATTTTACCGTGGTTTGAAAAAAATAAGTATATTTCCTATGGGTATGCGAAGCATGGAGTGTGTAATAATTTTTCTCCTATATGGGATCATGANCCCCCGGTCGGGTTGTATTAGGTTGTATATATTGATTAGTATCATTAATTCATATTTGAACTGTTATGTAACTGATTAACTGCTTTAAGTGGTGTTCTAAAATGGTCTGGCTGGCCTTGTCTTCACGAGAGGCGCCATGACGACCGAGTTTGGGAATTGGGTTGTGACAAGTTGGTATCAAAGCCTAGGTTACTAGGTCTCGCGAGTCATGAGCAGGGTTAGTAGAGTCTCGCGAATCGGTACGGAGACGTCTGTATTTATCCTCGAGAGGCTGCAGAACCTTTAGGAAAACTTCACTTTCTTGGAATTCTTATCGTGCGTACTTGATTCAGCTTGAGATATAACTCTTGAAATTCCTTCCACACGTCTGTATGCGCACATGAGCGCTCGGTATTATAATTGCCCTGATGGCTTGTGATTCCCCGATCGATGGGCGAGATGTGATTCCGTGAGTTCGATGTTGGGCTAGTCTGGAGGACTTGAGGCCAGATCTTGCCTATGTCTTGAGCACTGAGGTGCTGATTGTGTGAGTAAGTGTTCTGAACTTATATGTTCGATATTGTCCCTATTAGCCAGAATGACAGTTGGATATCCATGTGATGAGTATGTTAGCACTGCAAGATGTATCTATGTGACTTGGTAGTGATGAAGGAGTCTGCTGAATGATAGATGAGCTGTTAAGTGGTTCGTTTCCTATTGTGATCTGTTGTGTAGCCCCGAGTTATGGGCGCGTGAAGAATATTTTCATGTCTCTTAGTTGGAAAGTAAAGTACATTTCATGTGGAGGTATGAGCTCAGACTCAGAAAGACTAATTGATTGTGTAACGTATATGATGGTGGAAGGTAGGTTGAAATATTGAAATGAGGCGAAGCAAGTGGGATATCTCCTGCGGGGTGTCCTTAAGTGGTATGATCCTTATGTGTAATTGAAAGGTATTTTATATGTGTTATGATTCGAATAGGTGCAACGCATGTCCATGTATTAATTTTGATAATATAATACATGTAGTATTGGGATTTATGTTGTTGATATACATTGTGATGCTTTGTTGAGTTGTGGGCGTGTTGTTAGGATGGTTTTGGTGATTCTCTGGCAGGTGGATAGGCTCAATTACAAAGGAAACTCTGCCGAAATTTTTGAAAAATTTGGGGACTTAGTATAAATTTTGTTGCCTAGAGTGGGCTTAACTGTTGCGGAATGAATGAGAGAATTGCAAAAGAGTTATAATACTAGATGATCCGTGTTTTCACAACTTATAAGTGATTTGAGTTTAATCTTACTATAATATTGTGGCATCATTAGAGTAAAAGTATTATGGGATACTAAATGTGTCCTGATAGGTGGCTTTGAGCCAAGTTGGGGAGGTTGCGGTTGATTGGCTGATCGCACGGTTATGTGCTATGTTGTTTCTGTTTCGAGGTATGCTGGCGGATCAGTTCTGGTTGCAGAAATTGAGCCGAGGATGGCACGTGTAAAGGAAAATTTTGATAAAGGTCATATGGTGCTTCGTTGATGTGAGGAAATACTAGGGTGTTTTGAGCTGCTGTTGATAAAGAATGCTCAGTGCATAGAAAAGAAAGATGGTTGTTTGTATCTGTAGGAAATCATGTTCTGCGGTGTCAGAATACTAATAAGGCACGAGTGGTTCCGTTCATTTAGGGCAGGTGAATTACAGCTGAATAAGAGTGAATGACTCTCGAGAATGGTTTTACTGTGTTCAAGATTTTGCATGTAACAATCAGGTGTCTTAAGTTTGTGTATGTGGCTAGAGACTGTGTTTTCATTAGAAAAGATCAAGACTTATGGTACTTTGTGTTAATCATGGGATTCTACGTATCCGCATTTGGAAGGTAATGGTAAACGAATTCAGAATCGCAGGAAGTTCTTCAAAGTAAAGCATTCTAGAATGTGGTATTTCTGGGAAACGTTTGAGAGGGTATTCAGTGGCCTATGGGTCTTAGACAGTGTGGTTTTATGTGCGAGTCTCGTGTGGTAACCTGGGTTGAGGTATTGTGGTGCTACAGCAAGGGAGAATATCAAATTAAAGATGAATCGGGAAGGAAATTGGATAAATGGAATAGCTTGATAATGAACCGAATCGGTATGGTAAGGATATGATTAATTATTGTATGTGTTCGAGGTAATGAGCCTTACAGGTATTGTGCAGCAAAGCTTTTAAGTGCTGGCAGTTTGCTTAACTTGGTTTGGGTAGAAGGATTCAGTCCTGGCAGTTTAGCTTGTGCAATGGAATTGGGAGAAAGAGTTCTTGATGTGTTTTACCGTGGTTTGAAAATGAGTATATTTCCTATGGGTATGCGAAGCATGGAGTGTGTAATAATTTTTCTCCTATATGGGATCATGAAAGTTCTTGACTAGTTGAGTGCGTCGATGTCTGCGGCGCAGGAGAGAGATAGAAGTCCTCATGTTATCCTAGTGTGGTATGGTCTATGTGATAGGATATGGAGAATTGAGATTTGCGTGTTCAAGGTTTCGGTTTAGTCATAATGGGGAGTCATTAAATTCATAAGCAGCACGGGCAGTTGCAGGTGAATAAAGAATCGACCTTCAAATGATTAAAAAGATGGTATTGCTATTATAGTGGTTTGACAGGGGTATATATTCGGTCAAAAAGGGTAAGGTGATGTAAACTGATGATACTTCAGTAGTATTGCAACATTTCTCTTGTGGGATCGACTGATGATAATTGAGTTATTGATTGCGCAAGGAAATTCTTGAATATCTTTCGTGGTATGAATGGATACTTAATGTGTGTTATGTATTCGTACGGTGGAGTGTGGGATCACGCATAGTGATTCATGTGTTATATGTGTTGGAGACTAGAAGTTCTAATGATCCGACTGTGCAGTGGTTGTAGATCGTGTGTATCGACATCGTCTAGCGGTTATTGGAAATTGGAGGTCCGAGTGGATCTTTCTTTGCGTGGTATGTTAAATTTGGGTTATGATATTAGATGGCAGACTGGTTGTTCCAATGTCAGATTGTCTAGACTAATGTGTTATGGGCTATGACGGAAAATGCCACAGGTTGCATGGCAAGGTGCATCGGATTATGTTATAGTAGGGTAGTTGCATTCCAAAGACCAGCGGACGGCTGGAAAGCATTGCTTTATTAATTAGGCCTTCGTGGTGGATGTCAGTGCTGAGGTTTCTACCATTGATTCAGTTCCGGTATTAGGGGACTTGTTCGGATGCATTTCTTGTGGCCGGGCATGAGACTATATGTGTTTATTGTAATGAGCAAATTTGGGTCGATGTGCATCTCCTATGTGAGATATTTGTGTGGATCGGGTGGCGCGCCGCCACGTGTATGTTATCTGGGTCGGGTTGCACGCCGCAACAGTGTGATGTTGAGAATAGTTTTCTATATGTTACTTTATATGCATTACTTCCTGGTTTCTGAGGAAAGTCTGTATTGGGTGTTGCTCGGCGAATAGCGCATCGGTTATGCCCTTTCAGGATTTAAGGGTGTATATTACTTGCTTCACCGTGGGTGTGATGGATTGCTTGGTTTCAGACATCAATCTGTGCGTGGCTGTCTATTTTGAGCATAGCGACTTGAGGTGCTTCATGGGTAATAGTGTTTGGATATGATCGCGTGTTTTGGCAAGGCCACGTGAAGTTATGACCCTTCGAGGTGAATTCATGCACTCTATTGCTATGATGTGAGTTGTGATCTCAGTTTTGTGTTGTAATGGTACTGTTGAGCTTGAGGTACAGCTCTTTCGTTGAGTCATTGTCATAATTTGAGTATGTTCAGACTGCTTCTTATTGGTGCGTGTATTATGCAAGTTGTGGATTAGGCCTGCATCGAGGTGTCATATCATCAGAGGGGTGGTTGGAGTCAAAGTGGTCATTGGAGTCATTAATGAGTACGAACCAATTTGATTTCAGCTTGTTAAAAAGGTAATATCGAGGTTAAGCTCGGAAATCTATTGGAGTAACAGTCAAGAGGGAAATGGGTTCATGAATGGTTGATCTGAGAGATGGGTTCGGTATATCACGTGTTTTAGTTGTCGTTGGCAGTATATGATAGTGTTGGAATAAGACTTTAGCTAATAAAAAGGTTTTTCTATCAGTATTTGGTTATTGTGGGCAATTGATGTAAATAGAGGCCATCGTCTCGAGTGTTTGGGTTGTGTAGTATATCATATGATCTCACCTAGAGTGGCAAGTATGGGTTATTACAGTTGATTCGGGTTTATTCTGAGTACAGACGTGAGGTTCTGATCTGGTGTATGATTTCGGAAAGTGCAATGTGGTTTATGGTTTAGATGGACTGTGAAATTCTAGCTATATTGTGTTATCGAACCTATATGAGATAGGGTGACGTGGGATCACCCCGAGTATATGTTTGGTAAGGTCATTCAGCTATTGGGTTGCTTATAGTACAACTCTGGGCACGCTCGAGGACGAGCGTTTGTTTAAGTTGGGGGGGATGTGACGACCCGGCCCACCGTCATGTGAGTTACCGCCCCGTTTCCCCCTTATTGTATTGCTTTATGTATCCTTATCAGTATTGGGTGCGTTAGAATTTCATTGGAGCAATTTTGATAAGAAATGAGGCACTTAGTCTCTTTTAAGAAGACTTAAATTGGAAAAGTCAACAGGACATTGACTATATAGTTAGAGGGCTCGGATGTGATTTTTGTTGGTTCGGTTAGCTTCGAGGGATGATTTGTGACTTAGGAGTGCGATCGGAATTGAACTTGGAGGTCCAGTATAGAATTAGGCTTGAATTGGTGAAGTTTGGATTTTGGCGGATTTTGGTTGACAGGTGAGATTTTGATCCGAGGGTCGGAATGGAATTCCGAGAGTTACAGTAGCTTCGCTAGGTAATTTTGGATATGTCTGCAAATTTTCAGGTCAATCGGACGTCGTTTGGTCGGGTTTTTTTATCGAAAATGAGTTTCGGAAGTTTTAGTTAAATTTAGGCTTGAATCCGTGGTAATTTGTTGATTTTCGTGTTGTTGTATGTGTTTGTATGATTGGAGCAAGTTCGTATGATATTTCGGGGTATGTTGGTGTTTTGGTTGTGGCCCCGGGGTCCTCGGGGTGATTTCGGATGATTTCCGGGGCATTTGGAACTTATAAATCTGCAGAAAGTTGCAGATTCTGTGCAGGAATTTTTAAGCCTTTGCATTCGCGTGGCTTTGGCCGCGTTCGCGTAGGCAAGGCAAGATTGGTCAATGCGTTCGTGTAGAGAAGAACGCGTTCGCGTAGTATTAAATGATGGACCATCGCATTCGCGATGGCAATGTCGCGTTCGCATAGAAGAATCTGGGGGCCCAGCCAAGTTTGTTCATCGCGTTCGCGGTCGAGGTGGTCGCGATCACGTAGCATAGGAAAGTTAAGCATCGCGTTCGCGTCTAGTGGTACGCGTTCACGTAGAGGAAAAATGGCCTGTTGGAAAGTTGTTCATCGCGAACGCGTGAGAGGTATCACGTTCGCGTAGAAGGAAATTTATCTGGACAGAAGGCTTTTAATGAAAATTTTAGTCGCAAACCCATCATTATTTTCTCCATTTTTGCACTACCTTGATAATTTGAAGGGGATTTCGACGGGAAGTGATTGCAGGTAAGTCTCGTGGCCTAGATACGTCATTTAATCAAAGAATCATCCATTAATTCTCTGAATTTGGGCATAAACTTGAAGAAATTAGGGCTTGGTTTTTTTTACTTTGTAAATTAGGGATTGGTGGCCCATTTGAACTCTGATTTTGATGAAATTTATATGTACGGACTCGTGGCGGGACGAGGATTCCGAAAATGTGAATTTTGTAATTTTTCGAGAAGTGGGCCCGGAGCTCGGGTTTTTGCTAGTTTCGAGGTTTTGCTATAATTCGATTGTTTTCGATTGGGTATTGTCCCATTTGCATATTGTGATGTATTCGCTCTATTTTTGGCCAGTTTCGACGCGCGTGGAGGCCGATTTGAGGGGCAAAGGCGTGGCGAGCTTGAGATTTTGCCGGATCGAGGTGGGCAATACTTGGGAATGATATCCTGAGGGTTTAAAACCCCGGATTTGCACATCTTAGTGCTATATTATGGTGACTTGCATTCTGGACCTGAGCGTGGGGTAGAGCACCGTTGGGGATCGTGACTTGGTCCGTCCCGGTTGTCGGTTTTTACCGCGTAATTGTAAATGATTTGTTGTTATCATTAGGACTTGGACTCATTGCCATACTTGGGGCTTGTTGCCGATTATTTGAAATCTTTATGAACTATCATCACTGTTTTCCTCATTATTTGAAATATTATTTGAACTCAGTCCATGTGATTTACACTGTTTCATGAACTCAGCTATATGTTTTTCAAACTTGGAATTTTTAACTGATATTTGAATAATTGTTTGAGCTGAGAATTATTGTCTTACTGATGCTCGAGGGGCTTTTGACTATTTTGGACTGATTGAGGCCGAGGGCCATATATGAGGGCATGAAGAGTGATGTAAGGAGGCTTTCAGGCTTTGAGTGCTATGTGAGGAGGCTTTCAGGCCTCGAGTGTTATGTGTGCATATGCATATACATGCATGGATCGGACTGCACGCCGCAGTATTATATTTCATGGATTGGACTGCACGCCGCAGTAGTATATTATATGGATCGGACTGCACGTCGCAGTAGTATATTATATGGATCGGACTACACGCCGCAGTACTATATTATATGGATCGGACTGCACGCCGCAGGGATATGTTATGTGGATCAGACTGCACGCCTCAGTATTATTATGCTTGGGCTGTAGGAGCCCCTCCGGAGTCTGTACATACCCCTAGTGAACCCAGGGTACCCATGGATCGGGCTACGCGTCGTAGCGGTCATACGCATTGCATTGCATTCATGCATTCACTCCTATTTGTACTACGTGGTATGACATTTAGCACTCATATATCATTGGCATACATGTTATTACTTGCCTTGTTGACCAGATACTCTGGTGTTACCTGTTAAGGAGTGCTGAGCCCGAGAGGCTGATATTGTGCTTGGTGAGTTGGGAGTGCTGAGCCCGAGATGGCTGAGGTTGTACTTGGTGAGTTGGGAGTGAGCCCGCGGGGTTGATACTGCTCTGACAGGTTGATACTGAGCCCGAGGGGCAGATTTCTGACTATTTCCTATTTGTTGAAATTTATTTTTGCAACTGTTGAAAAGGCATACTTTCAAAAGAGATTTTTAACTGAGCTTGAGATTTTCTAAAGGATTTTCTCGATGTTACGGTTTTACTATCTTTCTCAAAGGGTTGTACTGTCTTTTATAGCATTTCGGTGTGCCCATACGTGTTTTCTTATCGCTCAGTTATTATTCTCTCTTATTACCACTGAGTTGGAAGTACTCACTTTACTCCCTACACCTCGCGTGCAGTTGTAGATACTGTTTACCCGGTAGCGGGTTAGTAGCGGATTGAAGGTATTGCTATCGTAGCTAAGCAAGGTGACCGCCGGTGTTTGTGGCACCGAGTTCCTTCTTCTTCTTGATTTTCCAGATCTTTATTTTATGTATCATAGACTTTGAAGTTGTAATAAGAACCCTCCTAGATGCTCGTGACTTGTGACACCCCGGTCGGGCTATATTGGATTGTATTCATATTGATTAGTATCTTTAATTCATATTCGAACTATTATGTAACTGATTAACTGCTTTAAGTGGTGTTCTGAAATGGTCTGGCTGGCATACGAGAGGAGCTATCACGACCGGGTTTGGGAATTGGGTCGTGACAGGATCAAACTTGGAAGAAAGTTGAGAATAAAACTTTCTTTCATCTTTGTCATCACAAAGTCTTATGATCCCCGTTTTATGGGAACTGCCATGAGCAGCGGACAACTTTTCATTACCATCATCCTTGTCACTCTCAATTAAACTTTTTTTCCTCTTGGAAAATGAAGTAGAGAATTCCTCTATAACCTCTTCTTTTATTTGCTTAGGAAATGTTAAATTCCTACCTACACCATCACTATTTGAAACACATGCCATTGCCTTCTCATCATCATTTTCGCTAATGAGAAGAAAAATTATATACCCACTCTGCCAGGTACTGTATCTAAGTTATTCTTGGTGGAAGTTTCATTGCATGTCTAATAAATTCATCAACCCATAAAAGTTCAATTCATACACAAAAATTTTAATTCATATCCAAAAGGTTCAATTCATATCCCAAAGGTTCAATTCATACACAAAAATTTCAATTCATATCCCAAAAGATTCAATTCATATCCTAAAGGTTCAACTCATATCCACAAAAGTTTAATTCATATCCTAAAATTTCAATTTATAAACAAAACTTCCAATACATAATCTAAAAGTTCAATTCATATCCTAAATGCTCAATTCATATCCTAAAAGTTTAATTCATACACAAAAATGTCAATTCATATCGTAAATGTTCAATTCATATCCTATAGGTTCAACTCATATCCTCAAAAGTTCAATTCATATCCCAAAATTTCAATTTATAAACTAAAATTTCAATACATAAACTAAAAGTCCAATATACAAAAACTTTAATTCATATCCTAAAGGTTCAATTCATATCCTAAAAGTTCAATTCATGCACAAAAATTTCAATTCATATCCTAAAGGTTCAATTCATACCTTAAAGGTTCAACGCATATTGACAAAAGTTCAATTCATATCCTAAAATTTCAATTTATAAACTAAAATTTCAATACATAAACTAGAAGTCCAATTCATATCCTAAAGGCTCAATTCATATCCTAAAAGTTCACTTCATGCACAAAAATTTCAATTCATATCCTAAAGGTTCAATTCATATCCTAAAAGTCCAATTCATGCACAAAAATTTCAATTCATATCCTAAAGGTTCAATTCATATCCTAAAAGTCCAATTCATGCACAAAAATTTCAATTCATATCCTAAAGGTTCAATTCATATCCTAAAAGTCCAATTCATGCACAAAAATTTCAATTCATATCCTAAAGGTTCAATTCATATCCTAAAAGTCCAATTCATGCACAAAAATTTCAATTCATATCCTAAAGGTTCAATTCATATCCTAAAAGTCCAATTCATGCACAAAAATTTCAATTCATATCCTAAAGGTTCAATTCATATCCTAAAAGTCCAATTCATGCACAAAAATTTCAATTCATATCCTAAAGGTTCAATTCATACCTTAAAGGGTCAACGCATATTGACAAAAGTTCAATTCATATCCTAAAATTTCAATTTATAAACTAAAATTAAAATACATAAACTAAAAGTCCAATTCATATCCTAAAGGCTCAATTCATATCCTAAAAGTTCAATTCATACAAAAAAATTTCAATTCATATCCTAAAGGTTCAACTCATATCCTCAAAAGTTCAATTCATATCCTAAAATTTCAATTATTAAACTAAAATTCCAATACATAAACTAAAAATCCAATTCATATCCTAAAGGCTCAATTCATATCCTAAATGTTCAATTCATACACAAAATTTTTAATTCATATCCTAAAGGTTCGACTCATATCCATAAAAGTTCAATTTATATCCTAAAATTCCAATACATATACTAAAAGTCCAATCCATATCCTAAAGGCTCAATTCATATCCTAAAGGCTTAATTCATATCCAAAAGTTCAATTCATACACAAAAATTTCAATTCATATCCTAAATGTTCAATTCATATCCTAAAGGTTCAACTCATGTCCACAAACTTTCAATTCATCTCCTAAAACTTCAATTTATGAACTAAAATTCCAATACAAAAACTAAAAGTCCAATTGATATCCTACAGGTTCCGTTTATATCCTAATAGTTCAATTCATAGTCAAAAATTTCAATTCATATTCTAAACCCTAGATTCTAACTAAACTATCAAGATAATACAAAGTATAATTCAAATCTAATTGAACTAAATTCAACACTAATTAAACTAATTAGTTAATAAAATTAATTAACAATGCTAACTAAAACAAGACCTAAACCCTAATCCTCAATAAAATACAATGTTCAAAGAATTTAAACACTAGTTCATATCCTTAAACTACAACATTGCAATAATTGAAACAAAAACTAGAAATAACAAAGATTCAGGGTTATAATTCAAACCTAGGTTTTTCTTAGGTGGACAAGGAGAGAAAAGGGCAGCGGTCACGGCGGCTCCGGCGGTGGCTCAAGCGGTCACAGTGATGGCACGGGGTGGGGGCATTAATTTGTGTGAGGGAAATAGAGAAGGGGAGAGGAGTATGTTGAGATAGAGTTGGGGAAATTTTGTTTTAGAAGATAAGAGAATGGGAGACGGAAACCCGTTTTTGAGTCTGGATTTACAAAAAGCGACCAACGTTGATTGCTATTTTTGGTAGCTAATTAAATTTGATTGTTTGAACAAAATATCGGCCAACGTTGGTCGCTATTTTTTGACTGTTTGACCAAAATAGCGCCCAACGTTGGTTGCTATTTCTAAGAAAAATTAAATAACTTTTTTTTTCAATTCTAGTTTTTAAATATTATCAGCTATAAAAAAAATCTTATTAGTTATAAATATTTATTTTATGTACCTACAATTATTATAAAAAGTTAAAAACTCTAAGCATAATATTTAAAAAAATATATATTAACTAGGTAATTACTTTTAATAGATTACAATAGCAATCTTATACATACATACATACACAAACACACACAAACACATACACACACAGACATTTAAGTGTAATACTATAATGTATATATAACTTGTCATACTATATGCTAGTGTGTGTATATATAACATACACACTTCGTGATACTTTAACTACATATATAGCATGTTATAGTATACGCTACTGTATACATTATTTGTATTGTAACAGAGTTAATGAATTACATTCATTCATCACTAGATTCTAAGTCGGTGAATCAACTATAACAGATTAATTGATATAAGTCTGTGATGACCCAAAAGGTCATCACTTGCTTTTAAATTAAATTTTGTGTTTTCGAGGCCTTAAAACCCTCATTTAGAGTCACCTCGATTTATGTGCACAGTCCGGGCATGTCACGATCCAAAATCCACTAAGGGTCGTGGTGACGCCGGACACCACCGTCAGGCAAGCCAACCAGATTACTTAATTAAATTTTTGTTTTGATACTCTTGAAATCTACTTTTTCCTCTATTTTTGTAAATAAAAAGATAATTGCTTCAATTCAAATTAAATGATAAGCAATTAGTACAAAATACTTCAAAACTATCCCAAAATCCGGTGTCACAAGTGCATGAGCAATTTCTAAGAAAAAATTAATAAAGTACAAGAGCTGTCCAGAATACAATTGGACAGAAAATAAATAAAATCCTAAGAGAGACTATACTAGTCGCAAGTTGCCTTGAAGAAATACAGCTCACCTAGTCTCTGTGTCAACCATGCTGCTATGCCACTAGGCCACTAGAGTTACATATACCCGTGCAACAAAAATGCACAAAAGTGTAGTATGAGTACGAAAACAACGTGTACTCAATTAGTATCCCATCCAATCTCGAAGAAGTAGAGATGAGATGGTCGACTTCGACACTTACTAGTGGTCCAATAATGATATACTATTAATGCGAATAATCATGGATTTATTAAGAACGACAGAAATTTCAAGTAAGTCGCGAACAGGTGGAAGTTCCTTTTTATATTAAAAATCTCCAGATTCATAATCCATTAGTTTCTAATTATCTCAAGTCGGGGAGAGCATATATCAATATCAATAAATCTCAAGGCAAGTGCAAGCATAAGCAGCTCATGCCGAGGTCGTACTGCCCGATCTAACAGAAAATAAACCGTGCACTGCCTGAGGTCGAACGTCGTGAACTATAGATGCATCTATTTAATCTGTCGAGGCATTTGGCTTGTTCCAAAAATAAACACACAGACAGTCAATCAAGAAGTCCACACGGAGTAATTATCCAATGAAAACAAATCCTCTTTTAACCATTAAGAAAAATAAAGTTTTATCTGTTTAGAAATTCATTTACTAATTCGATGTGATTTAAGCAATTCAAGCTATCAATAGGTTCATATATAATCCAAGTATAGCATGCTTTTGCGTCCTAACTACCTGGACAATAGCATAATCGTAGCTATGCACGAACTCTCGTCACCTCGTGCATGTGTATCACCCATAATTAGGAGCACATAACCAATTATTTCACCTATGGGGACAATTCCCTCTTACTAGGTTAGAAAGGAGACTCACCTCGCTCCAAAGATCCATAACCGGCATTCCACGTTCTTATGAAGACTCGAACCGATGAACAAAGATCCAAAGCTAGCCAATAATGATACCAATCCAGTAATACATACTTAATTATTCATTACAACCTAATTTATAACAATTCCTAACCCCGATCGTAAAGTCGATGAAAATGCCCATGTGCCCGAATTTCAAAGATTTTCGAAGAATAAGTTTACCTATAATATCATGAACTCAAATATATAATTTACTCTCAATTTCATACCCAAAATCATGGTCAAATTCCAAGAAATGTTAATTTTTTAGGTTTTCCCTCAAAACCAAAGTTTTTTACGAATTTCCATGTCCAAATCCGTATATAATCGTGTATTTAACTCATAACTAGGACAAATTACTTAGCTCATGATTGGAGGTAAAAAAGGAACCTCAAAGTTGCTCCAAATTAGCTCCAATGGAAGAAAATGGTGTTGTAATGAACCCAACCTATCGCGACTCAAAATCCACTCAGGGTCGTAGTGGCGCCGGATACCGCTGTTAGGCGAGCCAACCAAAATACTTAATTAACTTCTGTATTGGCTAAAATTATTTTTCTTTATACAATAAATAACGAATAATAAAATTTACAGGAATAACCACGAAGTCTTTAAAAAAACATAACATTTAATAATCTAAAAAAAATCCTCCCAGAACCCGGTATCACGAGTGCATGAGCAATTTCTAAGAAATAATGTAATACATCAATCGTCCGGAATACAATATTGGATAGAAATAAATATAGAAAACTGAAAGAGATTCTGCTGGCTGCGGATAGCCTCGAGAAGTGCAGCTCACCTAAGTCTCCGTGTCATCCATGCTGCTACGCCCAGTAGGCCACTAGGGATGCATATGCCTGTGCAACAAAAATGCACAGAAGTATAGTATGTGTACAAAAACAACATGTACCCAATGAGTATCCCATCTAATCTAGAATAAGTAGATATGAGATGTCGACTTTGGCACTTACTAATGGTCCAATGATGATATATCCATAATATATTAAACCGTAAATTTTTATAAACATGATTATAATTCAATGGGTTGAACCAAATAAACAATTCTTTCTTTTATAGGAAATCATCCTTTTTCATCATTATACATATATCCTTAAGCCAAAAAGAGGCAGCAACAACTTCAATAAGTTTAAGGCCAAGCAATACAAACATGCGCAAATCATGCCGAGGTCGACGGCCTGCTCCAACAGAAATGTAAACTGTGGACTGCCGAGGGTCGAACAACACAAACCATAGATGCATCTATTACCCCGCTCGCGAACTATCTATGCGATGCGGTCAACATAAAATAAACAATCACCCTGCTCGCGAATCATACATGCGACGCAGGCACACATAAAAATATAAGCTCAGGTAGCCAATTAAGAATTTATCGGGGAATATTTATTCATTAAAAGCCACTTTCTCTTTTGACAATTTAAGAAAAGAAGTTTAATCCTTTTTTTAAAACGTATTTATTAATCTGATGTGGTTTAAGCAATTCAAGCTGTCAATAAGTTACAATTAATCTAGGTATAAAATGCTTTTGGGTCCTGGACTACCCGGACAATAGCATAATTGTAGCTACACACAGACGCTCGTCACCTCGTGCATACATAGCCCCCACATATAAGAACACATAACCAATTAATTCACCTATGGGGACAATTCTCTCTTAGAGGGTTAGAAAGGAGAGTCACCTCGCTCCGAAGATCCATAACCAGCGTTCCACGCTCTTCCGAAGACTTTAATCGATGAACAAAGCTCCAAAGCTCATGATGAGTGATGAAAATGGCACCTCAAAATTGCTCCCAATCGGCTCCAATGGAAGAAAAATGGGGTTGAAATGAACCCAACCCCCGATTTTTAAAAGACCTCACTGCCTCAGCTGTTTCCTCACCTGCGGTCCCTTGACCGCTTCTGCAGTTCCGCAGGTGCGGTTCAAAATACCGCTCCTGCAGTCCTCCCAAGGCCGCCCTTATCCGCTTCTGTGCCACGCCTACCATAGGTGCAGTCCCGCATCTGCGGCACCCTGACTGCATCTGTGGTCCCAGCTCCCTTCACAAAATCCCGTGTCTGTGGCTTTGTGGCCGCTTCTGCGGCTCCGCACCTGTGGCCCAATTCTCACTGGTGCGGTTATGACAGCAACCAGCATTTCAGCCTTCTTCCAAACTCCAAATTCGATCCGTTAATCATCCAGAATCCACCCGAGGCCCCCGGGACCCAAACTAATCATCCGAACCAGTCCTATAACACATTACGAACTTGATCGAGGCCTCAGATCACATCAAACAACGCTAGAATCATGAACCTCCAATTCAAGCTTTAAGAACTTTAGAACTTCAAACTTTTACTTTCGATGCCGAAACCTATCAAATCACGTCCGATTGACCTCAAATTTTGCACACAAGTCATATTTGACATAATGGACCTACTCCATCTTTCAGAATCGGATTCCGACTCCGATATCAAAAAGTCCACTTCCGGTCAAATTTCTCAAAACCTTCAATCTTTTAACTTTAGCAAAATGACTCCAAAATAAACTACGGGCCTCCGAATTCGCTTCCGATCGCGCTCCTAACTCAAGAATCACCATACAGAGCTACTCCCAGTCTTGAAATCTGAAACGAACACCGATAACATGGAAATGCATTTCAAGCCAAACTTACAAAATATTTTCTAAAATCCCGTGCCAAAATGCTCTAGGGTCATCCAATACCTGATCTGGGCATAAGCCCAAGTCTGAAATCATCATACGAACCTACTAGAACCTTTAGAACCCAATTTCGAGGTCGTTTACTCAAAAATCCAATCTAAGTCAATTCCTTCAACTTTAAGCTTCTAAAATGAGAATTCTCTTTCTAAATCAACTCCGAACTTCCCGGAATTCAATTCCGACCACAAGTACAAGTCATAATACCTGAAATGAGGCTACTCATGGCCTTAGACTGCTGAACGATGTGCTAGAGCTCAAAACGACCGGTCTGGTCATTACATTCTCCCCCACTTAAACATACGTTCGTCCTCGAACGTGCTAAGAACTACACTGAAGTAGTCTGAAATCACTATTTAACTTCTCATGCACCTTCCCGTGCTACCACAACTCAGTTTAGCACATCAGCTCGATCAATTCTGAATATATTCCCTTTTATTCAAGCAAATAAGCCTTAGAGCCCAATTCCAGCATCCGGAATTCTATGCCCGCCCTGTTTCCAACATAAGATCGCCATATCAATCACTACACGCTTTACCCAAACATGGCTGCATAACTTTGGTGAATTCACACCTAGCATCACTTTACTCACCGGACCACAATAATATTTTCTGATCAACTTAGTCAAAATTCCACGAATCTGATGCTTCCATTGCACCCCATGACATACACAGGTCTTACTCTAACTATAACAATGCCGCCACAATGGAACAGATGTGCAGACATTCATAATCAACTGCCGAGTCAACCAATCATTGAGTCTATACTTCTGACAAGAAACATTACCTCATTCTAAACCAAATAATGATCTTTGCTCCTTAATATATTTCAGGTAATCAGATTGCACTGATCCTAAATCCAACAATCTCGTCTCATCCAGTATGAACTGCTCAAGCAATAAGCCACCCCGACTTGATCAAAAGTCTCATATGATGCCACAATGTGCCAATAGGCTACCAATTAGTAGGCGATACAAAAAGGAAAATGAACTCTGAAAAGGAATTTCAATTACCACGATAGCAAATCATATATGCAATGCGGGCGTACAACTAATATGAGCTTCCTTCAGAAAATAGGAAACAGAACACAATAAACAGATATGGGGAACTATACTGAACGTCACACTGTTACGGTGCACAACCCCATTCGAGCAATCATAACCATGGCGGCGTGCCACCCGATCCACACAACATAACTATGGCGGCGTGCCACCCCATCCAAATAACATACCCATGGCGGTGTGCCACCCGATCTACACATGGAACTCACATAGGAGATGTACATTGAGCTAAATTGCTCATTACAACAAAATACTGATAAGTGTATAATACCATTCGCTGGGGAGATATATAACGCTATAATCCACAAACTCGAGCCCAACTGAAGTTTGATATATGATCTGAATCTCAAGAGCCATCCTACTCATATAACTTCATCTCTATATTGAACCTCTACACATAAGAAATTCACCAAGCCGTCTCACAACTCGCACGATGCAATACATCATTACATGTAATAGATGACAATGAAATAACACCCCGACTCCCTTCTATAAGGAGCGTATTGCTGAGATGAACACATCTGGCCTGATATAAAGCCCATGTTCACATTTAAATCAATCCACTGATCTCAAGCCGATTTCTGATTGTACCAACTAGGCTAATAACCTTTCAAAGGTCCATAATAAATCCCTTTTTTTCTCATAACACATTAGAACAATCCTCATAATCGGAGCGAACCTCCACAGTCCATAGCCAAATAAGCAGAGTGCTCTCCAGGCATAAATTCTCAAATTAACGATATCCTCAAAATCTTCATACGTGGTTTAACTTCTTCAATCAATCAAGTGACTGCATGCCACACTTATACAAACTTCCCGTGGGACGCACTCCCACTACCTTCCATAACAAACAACAGGTTTGTATGCCAAAACCATCGGTCGCACTTATGCTGAAAAGCGATCAAGAATCTTTAACCAGGATGCAAAGCCCTTTTTCACAAAATACCGATCCCAGGTGTCGCTGAAGACAATACCAACTTACTTTAAACATTAAAACTCCTTTCCTGCTCATTCGAGCTCGTGACATCCTTGTCAACACCGAACTGCAGCCTTGATCCCTAATTAAAATTCCATACCATTCACTGCACCCAACATGCCAATATGCAATAGAACACGATTTTTGTCATAACTCCAAAACCATTAATAGGTTAACACTTAATCATATAAGAACTTTTCACTTAACTTACTTCAGGAGAACCATAGCAACACCCAGGTGAATCCTCATAGCCGTAGAACATTCAAATCCTAAAGCAGTGGTCTAATCCACACAATCCTTCTGGGATCCGCCCACACATAAGAGGCTATAATGGTAGAATACCCCCTGAATAAAATCAATTATGACGGCCGATAGGACTCACATGTGTAGTCACAAATCAGTTGAATAACTTGATCACGCTGAAGGAACCAATCACTGACACCAATATGCCAATTTAGCTATGGCTAATCAATCTATCTTCTTCCAATTTATCCTTGATTGCCTTAGAAATAATACTAACTCTGTTTAACACATAACATGCTCCATCTGCACTCATTCGGAGTGACCTTAAATCACGAGACTATGTTGTACCAAATCACACGAACCATTTCATACCTTCCTTGTACGCACATTCGCACCCTCAACTGACATGCCCATTCTGTTAATCCTTCTACGAATCCGAAGTCCTTTATCATCTTTCTCTCAAGTGCTACAGTGCAAGTCAAAACATCATAGAACATTCTAGGCCACCACTCATAATCTGCTGCAAAAGCTTGATTCTTAACTGTACTAATAGGCTCGAAATCATTAGGCACCATACTTTACCTTTTTTTTAATCCATTAGGACCGTTACTGAGAGCCACCCGCTCTGACTTGGTCCCGAATATAATCAACTTCATAAATCTTATAACACATGAATACCCTCTCGACGAAGCACACAGCGAAATCACTTTCTTTGAACCCTGCATCTATACAAGGCATAAATCATGAATCCTTCCTCAAGTCCGAACATGAGCCAATAAGGCAAACTATAGCACCCTTTAACAATTCCTTTGCTCAACCACCACTTATGTTCTTTTCCCGCAGCCAAAAGAACCCCGAAATAAGCTAACAACCAGAAAACCTCGCAAGTAGTTAAACATGCAACCCAATCATAGGCGGGGGAACTCTCCCACTTATCTTGAAGCCATTATTTCACAACTCTAGAATTCATCTGACTTCTTTATCTCTTATTGATATAACCTTGCACAATCAACCACCTAACTTCTCGGATTCTTTCTGTAAAACCCCCTTTTTATACTCTGAATCATCGACCACATTCGCACGACCGATCTCTTTGCTACATATTATCCCATACTTCAAATTAGATCCGTAGACCCAATCATTGATCACTAACATTCCCAAATCGATCCAACTCTCCTTAAGGCGCGTAGTCATCCTACCATCAAGCCCCTATGCAGCTTTGCCACTTTCCCACTTTGGACAAACTCACTTCTTTAATCAACTACTCGACCTGCTCTTCTTATACCTGGCCTTCTAGAAGTTTTAAACACCGCCTGACATTTCCCACATGTCCTTCCTCATACTTTGCTGCTCAATTGTTGCCTTAAATAAAATCTACCTTCGTAGAACTTGTACCCACCGTCACTACTAATTTTAAACCTTTCTGAAGATCATCTTTTTCGAGCCATCGACATTAGATACACTGATTGAATCCAGAACTACCATACCCTGTGATATCTGACAACCGCATTTTCAATACTATTTAACAATAGCTTGCCTTAAAGGCGAATTGTAGAAGGTCATAACACCAGCGAGCTTGGTACGTTCAATAAGGACAATGACACCTCATCGTAGAAGAAAAACTCCACCACGCTCACAAATACCATGTCCCGTTACCCCATCGACCCAAACCTGAACACTCTCTGCCCAATTGTCTTTCCCCGCCGGGAATAAAAATCTCTAAATCGTGCACTGAGTAAATTTCCCATCAAGTAATTCACCGCCCCGACAAGTAGGCAAATGTCCTACCATCATATCGAATACTGCGGAACAATAATTTACAAGCATCATGGCAACTTGTGCCCAGCCTTAGAGACCTCAGAAGTACCACCACTGGGCTGAAGCAATAAAATATTCTTCCATAAAGCGATGATAATAATCCAATCAGCTATACCGGGAAAAATATCCCATATCACATCTGTAGTACCATTACGATTCTTCAATTTTCGATTTATAACAAGCGGTTCGCGTTGCGTAAGATTGAGTAGGAATGAATTAAAGGCATACGCCCCAAGGATCAAGTTGCACGATATGGAATCAAGAAAGGAAGTACACCTAACAGTCCTGCAGCCTCACAAGGATAAGTACAAACGTCTCCATACCGATCCGCGAGTCTCTACTAGACTTGCTTATGACTTGTGAGACCCTAGGAACCTACTTGTCACGACCCAAATTCCATACCCGGTCGTGATGGTGCCTCTCGTGAAGACAAGGCCAGCCAGCAACCCCAAATCCTTTTATTAAATAGCTATCAAACATAATGAATAGAAAATACATCTTAGTGGCATTTAACTATTAATTCCATCCCAATACAACCCGACCGGGGTGTCACAAGTCAC
>MU693083.1:13811-26046 GCA_026770625.1 Nicotiana glauca
TCCGCGGCACCGGATCTTCTCCCTTATTTTATGTTGTTCATATTAATTTCAGACTTTGTTCCCATTTCCAGACTTGTAGTTCTTTAGCGAATTCTGTAGTAGCTCATGACCAGTGACACCCCGATGTCGGGCTGTGACGGGATGGTTCCCAGTTGTTATCGTTGTTTTCCGCACTTTTGATTATGCTAATCATGTTTTAGATTTATAAATGTTAAATAACTGTTAAAAAGGAAGCATTTGTTTTGTTGGCTGTCCTTGTCTTCACGAGAGGCGCCATCACGATCGGGTTTGAGATTTGGGTCGTGACAGAAATGAAAGTGAATTCAACCTTTTTTCCGTATTCTTGTTAGTAGTTGGATTTTAGTTCCTTTATAATTCTCTTGCTATTTTGTTTTACCTGTTATTTTCCCGAAGCATGATTTCCCCCTCCCATCTTTACATGTTTATTTCTGTTTTACTTTCCACTGTATATTATATAACTGCACAGGTTTATTTGGTAGTCTGATCCTAGCCTCGTCACTACTTCACCGAGGTTAGGCTAGGTACTTACCAACACATGGGGTCGATTGTACTGATACTATACTCTGCACTCTTTTGTGCAGATCCCAGTGCTGTAGACTTTGGACCGTAGATTGAGTGGCTATCTTCAGTCCACACGGAGATCCAAGGTAGACCTGCAGGCGTCCGCAGGCCCTGGCGTCTCCTCTATCCTTTATTTCCTATTTCATCTCTTGATTTCTGAGATAGTGTATCTTTTATTTTCAAACTTTATATTTAGCACTCTTAGATTGTCTGTGACATTGTGACACTAGGTTTTGGGTGATTATGGCTGAAGTAGTTGTAATAGATATAGATTTCAGATATTGTATCGTTTTCCTCCGCTAAATTTAAATTTTCGCTGTTTATACGTTATCGCTTTATATTTGTTAAAAAGAAATAATCGGATAATAAAGTAATTAGTTTTAAAGGATTGGCTTGCCTAGCTTACATTAGTGGGTGGCATCACGACTCCCGAGGGTGGGAAATCTGGGTCGTGACAAGTTGGTATCAGAGCTTTAGGTTACATGGGTCTCACAGTTCACAGACAAGCTTAGTAGTAGGGGTGTTCATGGTTCGGTTTGGATCGGTTTTTCCCTAAAAAGAAACCAAACCAAGTAAGTCGGTTTTTCAAATATTAGAACCAAACCAAACCAATTAAGTAGGTTTTTTCTCGATTCGGTTTATGTCGGGTTTGTCGGTTTTTCGGTTTTTTTGGTTATTCGTCGGTTTTTTCTTAAATATAAGACATACACTAACAAACACATATTCCAGAGACCACATTTTCAACGTTACACTATCAAATCAATTTCCCTTTGAGAAATCTATTATTTACCAAGATATATTAATAATAATTGAATCATATAGTGATGAATAATTTAAGGACTTAATTAAAAATATAAATGGATTCTTACACTTAACAAAAGAAAACTACCAATCAAACTAGAATGTAAAGGTAAAGAACTATACTAAAAGGGCAAACTATTAACATTTACCATTAAATTTTTGAAACTTTGTATAAAAATATACATATATATAGGTGTAATACAAAATTTGAAATAGCTACTCCTATAGTCGGTTTGGTTCGATTTTTTTCTTATTAAAACCAAAACCAAACCAAATTTGATCGGTTTTTTAAAATTCAAAATCAAAACCAAACCAAACCAAAAAGTATCAGTTTTTTTAATCGGTTTGGTTTGGTTTTCGGTTTGGTTCAATTTTTCGGATTTTTATGAACACCCTTACTTAGTAGAGTCTGAGGGATTGGTATGGAGAGATATGTATTTATCGCCCATAGGCTATAGAGTTAGTAAAATTTCACATTTATTCTTTCCTGTCGTGTGGTTTGGTTTCTCAATGTTGATTGAATTTCTATTCTCTTCTCTCACAGATGTTAAGAACGCGCGCTTCCTCGTCCGTTGACCAGCAGCCCGAGCCCCCAGTAGCAGCTCCCACGAGCGGCAGAGGGGGAGGCCGAGGCCGTGTTAGAGGCCGAGGTTGGGACACATCTCATCCCAGGGCAGTAGCACCAGCAGCGGAGCCTCAGGTTGACTTTGATAATGAGTTTCCAGCCCCAGCAATTTTGGTGGGCCCAGCTCAGGTCCCAGAGGGGTTTATTGCTATCCCAATACTCCAGGATAATCTGGTCCATCTAGTGGTCCTTATGGAGGGTGTCACATGGGCAGGCTTGCTTCCTATAGCACCAGCTATCTCTCAGGCTGGAGGAGGAGCCCATACACCTGCTACTCGCACTCCGGAGCAGGTAGCTCCTCAGTTTCAGACTCTAGTAGTTCAGCCAGTTGGAGCAGTTCAGCCGGGTGTGGTAGCCCAGGCTGGTAATTGAGCAGCTATTTTTACCGATGCTTTGTGGAGATTGGACAGGTTCACCAAGCTCTTCACTACTACGTTCAGTGGTGCATCTTCTGAGGATCTCCAGGATTATCTAGACAACTGTCATGAGGTTCTCAGGAACATGGGGATAGTTGAGACCAATGGGGTCAATTTTGCTACTTTTCACTTGTTTGGATCCGCCAAGACTTGGTAGAGAGATTATTACTTGGCTAGACCAGCCAGATCTCCATCTTTGACTTGGGAGAAGTTTACTCAGCTATTTTTGGAGAAGTTTCTCCTTATCACTCAGAGAGAGGCCTATCGGAGGCAGTTTGAGCGTCTCCAGCATGGTTCTATGACTGTTACCCAGTATGAGACTAGATTTATTGACTTAGCTCGTCATGCTCTTATCATACTTCCCGCCGAGAGAGAGGGTGAGAAGGTTCATTGATGGACTTATTCAGCTGATTCGTCTTTAGATAGCTAGGGAGATAGGAGTGAGATTTCCTTCCAAAAGGCGGCCAATATGGCCCAGAGAATTGAGATGGTTCTATCATAGGGAGGTGGTCATGGGTCAAACAAGAGGCCTCATCATTCAAGCCGATTCAGTGGTACCTCATTTGGAGATAGGGATTCGTATGGTAGAGGCCACCCTCCCAGGACTTTTCAGTCAGTACTTCAGGTTTATCATGGTGCTTCAGGTGGTCGTGGCTCCCATGTACAGTATTCTGATCATCAGTCCTATAGTGCACCACCAGATCCTATCAGTACACCGCCGCTTTAGAGTTTCCAGGGTCTTCAGCCCCGGCAGCCGAGGGCTTGTTTTACTTGTGGCGACACAAGGTACATTGCTAGGTATTGCCCTCGAGCACTGAGTATCTCTCAGCATCAGGGTTCCCGTGCCATGGTTCAGGCACCGAGTGTTCCACATCCCGCCCAACCAGCTAAGAGTGGTGGTAAAGATGCTAGAGGTTGGGGTGGAGGTCGTAGAGGTGGATCTCAAGTCGCTAGAGGTAGAGGCCAGCCAGAAGCAGGCCGTCCCAGAGATGTGGTTCAGGGTGGTGGGCCCCAGCCCCGATGTTATGCTCTTCCAGCCAGGCCTAAGGCTGAGGCTTCTGATGCAGTTATTACAGGCACTGTTCTAGTTTGTAGTAGAGATGCTTCAGTTTTATTTGATCCAGGGTCTACATACTCCTATGTGTCATCTTATTTTGCAATGTATCTGGTCATGCCTAGTGATTCTCTGAGTGCTACTATTTATGTGTCTACACCGGTGGGTGATTCCATTATGGTAGATTGAATCAATCGTTCATGTATAGTTGTGATTGGAGGTCTTGAGACTCGTGTAGATTTGCTTCTTCTGGACATGGTTGATTTCGATGTCATATTGGGGATGGACTGGTTATCACCTTACCACGCTATCTTGGACTACTAAGATTATGACCTTAGCCTTACCAGGTTTACCTCGTTTGGAGTGGAGAGAGACTCCTGGTCATTCTACCCATAGTTTTATCTCCTATATGAAGGCTTGGCGTATGGTCGAGAAGGGGTGTTTGGCGTGTGTTCGTGATTCTAGTGTTGAGGTTCCTTTTATTGAGTCTGTGCCCATTGTTCTTGAGTTTTCGGAGGTAATCCCTTCAGACCTGCCGGGTATGCCACCTGATAGGGATATTGCTTTTTGCATTGATTTGGCTCGGGACGCTCAGCCCATTTCTATCCCGCCGTATCGTATGACCTCGCCTGAGTTGAAAGATTTGAAGGAGTAGTTGCAAGAATTGCTTGAAAAGGGTTTCACTAGACCTAGTGTGTCACCTTGGGGTGTGCTAGTGTTGTTCGTAAAGAAGAAGGATGGATCGATGCGAATGTGTATAGATTACCGGCAAATGAACAAGGTTACAATCAAGTATAAGTATCCGCTGCCGAGGATTGATGATTTGTTTGATCAGCTTCAGGGTGCCAAGGTATTTTCAAAGATTGACTTGAGATCTGGCTACCATCAGTTGAGGATTAGGGCATCCGATGTCCCTAAGTCAGCTTTTCGCACTTGGTACGGGAATTATGAGTTCTTGGTAATGTCATTCGGGTTGACAAATGCCCCAGCAACTTTTATGGATTTGATGAACCGAGTGTTGAGGCCTTACTTGGATTCGTTCGTCATAGTCTTCATTGATGATATTTTGATTTATTCCCGCAGCCGGGAGGAGCACAAGCAACATCTTAGAGTGGTTCTTCAAATTTTGAGGGATAGTCAGTTGTATGCTAAGTTTTCGAAGTGTGAATGTTAGTTGAGTTTGCATTCCTGTGTCATGTGGTGTCAGCAGAGGGTATTCAGGTTGATCCGAAGAAGATTGAGGTAGTCAAGAACTGGTCTAGACCAACATCAGCTACAAAGATCCAGAGTTTCTTGGGTTTGGCAGGCTACTATCGTCGGTTCGTAGAAGGGTTTTCATCTATCAGAGCCCCGATGACCAGGTTGATCCAAAAGGGTGCTCAGTTCAAGTGGTCGGACGAGTGTGAGGCGAGCTTTTAGAAGCTCAAGACAGCTTTGACTACGACACCAATGTTGGTTTTGCCTACAGGTTTAGGTCCATATACAGTTTATTGTGATGTATCTCGCATTGGACTTGGTGCGGTAGTGATACAGGATGGCAAGGTCATTGCCTATGCTTCGTGCAGTTGAAAATTCATGAGAAGAACTATATGATTCATGATCTGGAGTTGGCAGCCATTGTTCACGCGTTGAAGATTTGGAGGCATTATCTGTATGGTGTGGCATGTGAGGTGTTCATGGATCACAAGAGTCTGCAGTATTTGTTCAAGCAAAAGGAGTTGAATTTAAGGCAGAGGAGGTGGTTGGAGTTGTTGAAAGATTATGATATCACTATCTTATGTCATCCAGGAAAGGCCAACGTGGTGGTTGATGTTTTGAGTAGGAAGTCAGCCAGTATAGGCAGTCTTACTTATATTCCGGTCGGTGAGAGGCCGCTTGCTTTGGTTGTTCAGGCTTTGGCCAATCAGTTCATAAGGTTGGATGTTTCCGAGCCCAGTAGTGTGTTAGCTTGCATAGTCGCTCGTTCTTCATTATTGGAGTGTATCCGAGATTAGGGGTGTGCATTCGAATTGGTTTATCAAAAAATCGAATCGATTATTTGTTATTGAAATCGAAATCGAAAAATCGAAACCTTATTGAAACGATAACGATAAGCATATGTACAAATCGATAATCGATAAGTAATTATCGATAAGGGTCAAAATCGAATCGATAAATCGAATGCACACCCCTAGACTGTAGACACTTGTTAAATGAGTAATTACCTATTTGTGTAGATTAATATAACATACAGAATGTATATATATTCCGCTACTATTTTGAAAGCGGCTATACAATATTATTTTCCCTAATCTATACCCTTTCCTTTACCCTAAGTCCCTTACCATATTATTTCCTCTACCACATTTAAGGAATGATCATATTTAAAGATCAAAGGAATGAAGTTCAAATTAATGGAAAATAGAATTAGCCGTGATGATGTGTTTTGTTTTGTTTTGTTTTTTTATACCATTGAAGTGTTGGTGGCGTACATTTGATCCCTTACTTTAGTTTTGTTGCATGTGCTTGTTGACACAATTTTTATATTATAAATGGTGTTAGTCTTATTTTAGCTTCTTTTTGTCCATATTAGTTAGGCGCGTTTATAGCGATATACTTTCCGTGGAATCCCACAAATTTTCTTATTGGTATAATCGATAACCGAATCGATAAGCCCCCAAAATCGATAAATCGAAATAAAAAAATCAAAACCTTATTGAAACGATAACGATAAGCATATATATAAATCGATAATCGATAAGTAATTATCGATAAGGGTCAAAATCGAATGCAAACCCCTATCCGAGATCGGTAGTATGATGATCCCCATTTATGTATCCTTAGAGACATGGTGCAACACAGATGTGCCAAGTAGGTTACCTTAGGTGATGATGGAGTTTTGAGATTGCAGGGTCAAATTTGTGTGCTTAATGTGGATGGTCTTCAAGAGTTGATTTTAGAGAGGCTCATAGCTCCAGGTATATTCATCAGGGCGCCACAAAGATGTATCAGGATTTGCGACATCATTATTGGTGGAGGAGAATGAAGAAGGATATTGTTGCTTATGTGGCTTGGTGTTTGAATTGTGAGCCGGTTAAATACGAGAATTAGAGACCTGGTGGTTTATTCCAGAAGAATGAGATCCCCGAGTGAAAGTGGGAGCGCATTACTATAGATTTTGTTACTGGACTCCTACGGACTCAGAAGAAGTTCGATGCAGTGCGGGTCATTGTTGATAAGCTGACCAAGTCAGCGCACTTCATTCCTGTGGCTGTATTATATTCTTCCAAGAGGTTAGTTGAGATCTATATCCGGGAGATTATTCGTCTTCATGGTGTGCCCGTGTCTATCATTTCAGATCGAGGTACGCAGTTTACCTCGCATTTCTGGAAAGCAGTTCAGTGAGAGTTGGGCACATGAGCCGAGTTGAGCACATCATTTCATTCTCAGACGGACCGGCAGTCCGAGCGGACTATTCAGATTTTGGAGGATATGCTCCGAGCCTGCGTCATTGACTTTGGAGGCTCGTGGAATCAATTTTTGCCTTTAGTAGAGTTTGCCTACAACAACAGCTACCAGTCGAGTATTCAAATGACTCCCTATGAGGTTTTATATAGTAGACGATGTCAGTCTTCGGTAGGATGGTTTGAGCCGGGAGAGGCTCGGTTGTTGGGTACGGATCTAGTTCAGGATGCCTTGGACAAGGTCAGGATTATTCAGGATAGGCTTCGTACAGCTTAGTCCAGGCAAAAGAACTATGCCAACCGCAAGGTTCGTGATTTGGCATTCATGGTCAGGGATGGGGTATTGCTTCGAGTATCGCCTATGAAGGGCGTGATGAGATTTGGGAAGAAGGGAAAGCTTAGCCCTAGGTTTATTGGCCCGTTTGAGATTCTTGACCAAGTAGGAGAGGTGGCATATAGACTTGCGTTGTCACCGAGCTTATCAGCCGTGCATCCAATGTTTCATGTGTCCATGCTTCCGAAATATCACGGCGATCCCTCCCACGTGTTAGATTTCAACACTGTCCAATTGGACAAGGACTTGTCTTATGAGGAAGAGCCGGTAGCTAATTTAGACCGACATGTTCATCAATTAAGATCGAAGAGTTTTCCTTCTGTCCGTGTTCAGTGGAGAGGTCAGCCTGCTGAGGCATCGTCCTGGGAGTCCGAGTCCGATATACGGAACCGTTATCCCCATCTTTCCCCCCGACTCAGGTACTTCCTCCTTTCCTGTCCGTTCTGACATTGACTTCTACGTCCCGAGGCCTTAAAAACCTCTTTTAGCATCACCTCGATTTGCATGCGCAGTCCGGGCGCGTAGCCGAAAAGCCTATATATGAAAATCTGTAAAAAATGATAAATTTTAACTATAAAATAAATTAATTTGACTTCGGTCAATGTTTTGGGTAAACGGACCCGGACCCATGATTTGACGGTCCCGGAGGGTCCGTAGAAAAATATAGGACTTGGGCGTATGCCCAGAATCGAAGTCTAAGGTCCCAAGCCCGAGAAATAAATTTTTGAAAGAAACTATTTTCTAAAAAAATATAAAGGTTTTTGAAAGTGAAATGTTATGTGAAACCTGTGGTATCGAGCCCGTATTATGGTTTTGGAGCCAATATAGGTTCAATATAATTTATATGTGTTGTCGGTAAAGTTTGGTAAGAAACGAAATCCATTTGACGTGATTTGGACCTTAAATGCAAAATTTGATGTTTAAAGAAGTTTTGAGAAATTTCACTGATCTTGAGGTTTAATTCGATGTTCATGATGTTATTTTGGTGATTTGATTACACGAACAAGTCCATAGGATGTTTTTGAGGTAGTGTGCATGTTTGGTTTGCAGCCCTGAGGGCTCGGATGAGTTTTGGATAGGCCACGGGATGCATTTCGGACTTAGAAAAATTGCAGATTTTCAGCTGTACATAGCAGTCCTGTAGGCTTTGCATCTGCGAAGCCTGGCTCGCAAATGCGAGTGGATTGTCGCAATTAAGAAGGAAGCCAGGCCATCTCCAGTCTCTCAAATGCGAGACTCCTTTCGCAAATTTGAAACTCCCCTGTTTCTGCCTTGAGTCGCAAATGTGATGCTTTAGTCGCAATTCCCAACTCGCAAATGCGAGAGGTGTTTCGCATTTCCCAACCTAGCGAGGTCGGGGTTCGCAATTCCTATATCTAAGACCTGCAACTTTTATATTTAGACGAATTTTATCCCATTTTCACATCTTTTCAAAACACAAACTCCCTACGGCGATTTTTCAAGAAGAACTCTTCTTCCAAATCGATTGTAAGTTAATTTTAACTCATTTCCTTCAATTAGTAACATCTTTTGACATGATTTCAACTTAAAAATAATGGTTTTCATGGGAGAAATTGGGTGTTTTGGGTAGAACCTAGGTTTTCATATTTAGGTTCGTGGGGGAATGGGTAATCGGGTTTTGGTTCGAACCTCGAGTTTTGACCATGTGGGCTCGGGGGCAATTTTTGACTTTTTGGGTAAAACTTTGGAAAATTTATTTCATGAATTCGAATTGATTCATTTAGCGATGTAATTAAGTAACTTGTGACTAGATACGAGTGAATTGGTGGTGGAATCGATGGGTAAAGTTATAATTGAAATGTGAATTGTGTTTGTGGCATCGAGGTAAGTGTTTGGTCTAACCTTAGTTTGAGCGATTAGGAGTCGTGTCTTATTTGCAACGTGTTAATTGTGGAGTACGAAGTATAGGCATGGTGACGAATATCTATATGTCGGTGTCAAGCATACCCGTAAGTCTTGTATTATAATTGTTATGACTCCGCTGTGGTTTATTGTGCCTCACATGTTACCATTATCATTGCTCCCTTGCGGGGACGTTTGTTTTGATATTCTTGTTCCCTTGCCGGGATATTGATATATTATTCTTGTTTCCTTGCCGGAATGTTGTTATATTGCTCTGTTCTCTTACCGGGATTCTTTGTGGTTGTTGTTGAATTGTAACTGGGATCGGGTGGCATGCCTGCCACAAGATAAATAAAATAGGAGCGGGTGGCACGCCTGCACAATATAAATAAAATGGGAGCGGGTGGCACGCCTGCCACAAGATAAATAAAACGGGAGTGGGTGGTACGCCTGCCACGTTATATATGAAATGGGAGTGGGTGGCATGCCTGCCACACAGTATATGAAATGGGAGTAGGTAGCACGCCTGCCACGATGTATATGAAATAGGAGCGGGTTGCACGCCTGGAACGAGTTACGTAAAATGGGAGTGGGTTGCACGCCTGCAACAAGATGTGAAATAAAAGTGAATTCTGCCTTGTTTTCCTTATTCTTGTTAGTAGTTGGATTTTGGTTCCTTTATAATTCTCTTGATATTTTGTTTTACCTGTTATTTCCCCAAAGCATGCTTTCCCCCTCCCATCTTTACATGTTTATTTGGTAATCTGGTCCTAGCCTCGTCACTACTTCACCGAGGTTAGGCTAGGCACTTACCAGCACATGGAGTCGATTATGCTGATACTACACTCTGCACTCTTTTGTGCAGATCCCTGTACTATAGACTTTTGACCGTAGATTGAGTGGCTACCTTCAATCTACGCGGAGATCCAAGGTAAACTTGCAAGCACCTGCAGGCCCTGGCGTCTCCTCTATCCTTTATTTCCTGTTTCATCTCTTGATTTCTGAGACAGTGTATCTTTTATTTTCAGACTTTGTATTTAGCACTCTTAGATCGTCTGTGACACTGTGACATCAGGTTTTGGGTGATTAAGGCTTAAGTAGTTGTAATAGATACAGATTTCAGATATTGTGCCGTTTTCTTCCGCTAAATTTAAATTTCTGCTGTTTATAAATTACCGCTTTATGTTTGTTAAAAAGAAATAATCAGATAATAAAGTAATTATTTTTAAAGGATTGGCTTGCCTAGCTCACATTAGTGGGCGCCATCACGACTTCCGAGGGTGCGGAATCCGAGTCGTGACACTAGATCTACGAACTTAATTTGGAATATTGGGTATTATATGGGGGAGATTGTATAGGACAAAAAAAAGTTGTTTGATATAAAGAGGGGTACAACATGACTTTGGATTGGAATGTACTGTCACACCTTTTACTTGATGTCCATGAGGAATGAGCAGACTTGTACGACTGGTGAATGAGCACGGGCTCAGGAAGGCTTACTGATTTGGTAGTAATTGTACCTAGTACAGCGACGTTGGTAGATGTCGGCATGTAATTTCCATATGTGGGTTATCTCTTATGAGCAATTCACCGGTCGCGTGGTTGACGAAACTTATAAGAAGAATTCTACCATCTATCCGGTGAGAGGTTGAATATGTAAATTTGGCTAGTATTTCAGAGTGTCCATGAAATGGTTAACAAGAAGATTTCGAGAAAATCGGCCGGTTGATTGTGCAAGATCATGTCAATGGGGGACAAAGAGTCTTGGTGGATTCCATAATTATGCAATAGTAGCTTCAAGCTAAGTGGGAGAGCCCCACCGCCTACTATGGGATTGCATGGTTGTCCATTTGTGAGATTTCTGGTTATCACCATATTGGTGGATTATTACGACTAAGGAAAGAAGACATCAGTGGTGATTTGAGCGAAGGATTTGAGGAATGTGTGCTATAATTGGCCTTATCGATTTATGTCCAGGCTTTGGGAAGATTCAGAATTTATGCTTCGGGTAGAAGTGATTTACAAGGAAAGTGATTCAGCAGGGTGCTTCTTTGAAAAGGTGTTCATGTGCTAGGAAAGCCTTAGAGTTTGAGTCTTTTAAAACATGCTCCAAATGCGCCGAAACTCACCCGTTCCCCTGAGAACTCCATCCAATAATTGCTATAAGTTCAAATACCCTATTTAGACTTGTCTAAAGGCGCAAAACACCCGCAGAAATATCACAACAAAGAATTGAGGTTCAAATTGAATAGAATTTCTTTTAAGTTGTTAAATTTTTGTTCTTTCAAAAAAGTGTCCAAATCACATTAGACACTTCAAATTACTTTTAAACTTTGCACACAGGTTTACTTCAACTATAAAAATCTATCTAAAGTCTCAAAGCACTAATCGAAATCAAATAAGATCAAAGTCAACTTTTACTCAAACTTATGAATTCTTAAGTTTTTCAAATTGCCATTTTTTGACAAATGGAGTCGAATCTTTCTAGAAACATTCAAAATCCAATACGAACATGCATACAAGTCCAAAATTACCATACGAACCTATCAGATTCATCAAAATCCGATGTCAAGTCCGTTTATTCAAAAGTTATACTTTGGTAAACTCTTACAACTTAAAGCTTCCAAAATGAGAGTTAGTCTTCCAAAATACTCCCGAACCTTTTGAAAGTCAACCCAATTATGCACACAAATCATAAAACCATTAAATGAACCTATTCAATATCTCGAATTGCAAAACACTCAAAACGACTAATTGTATCGTTACACACTATGATGCAGACAGTTGTATTCTATGGAGCCATACGTTTTCAAAATCTAAGTTCATCTCTCGGGGGCTATTTAGTACACACTTTAGTCGATCATATTACTCCATTTATCCTGAAATGAACAGATTGCCCTTCAAATCCCAAGTAGCATGTGATGTGACATGCTATCTGCTTATTCTCCCTTGTTAGATGTTAGATAGTAGTAGGGGTGTACATGAGGCAGTTTGGTTCGGTTTTTTATTAAACCAAAATCAAACCAATTATGTCGGTTTACTAAATTCATAAATCAAATCAAACCAACATAAATTCGGTTTTTTCGGTTTCGGTTTTAGTCGGTTTTTTCGGTTTTT
>MU693092.1:1464-35367 GCA_026770625.1 Nicotiana glauca
TGATTGTGTGTTTGACGGGGTCCCGAGGGCCTCATGTATGTTCTGGGTGGACTACGAGTCTTTTTTCTCCTATTTTGAACTGCTGATATCTGTCAGCTGGTTTCCTTCTTCGCGTTCGCGTCTGTTCCTCCGTGTTCGCGAAGAGTAATCTTGGAGGAGGAATTTATTGTTCTTCGCGTTCGCGGTTAACCTCTCGTATTCATGAAGGATTGCCTTTCTCTTTCTTCGCATTCACATCCAACCCCTTGCGTTCGCATAGTAGAATTAGGAACTGGGGGGAGGGGATGGTGGCTATTTCTTCTTCGCGTTCGTGTCACAACCTCCGCATTCACGTAAGCCTATGTTCTTTACCCTCCGTGTTCGCATCCCATATATCGCATTCACGATGGCTTTTCTTGGCAGCTTCAGTTTCCCTTCTTCGTGAACGCGATTATCCATCCGTGTTCGCGATGCACAAAATCCGGGTGGACAAAATATAATTTCCAAATCGAGGGTTACACCATTTTCACCATAACTTGACTTGTGGAGCTCAGTTTTGTGTGATTGCTTGAGGGCTTTGCATACAAATTGATTGGTTAAATGTTCTTCACCTAGAATCAAACATGTTCCATGGATTTGTCTTAATTTTTATCATTCAATTTGTAATTTGGGTTGAGTAAAATGTTGGGTTTTTGAAGAAAATTCCTAAAATGAAGAATCGTGGTTTGAGGGGCCATATGGTTGAACTCATATAGGAATGTGAATTCGGATTTTGTAAAATTTGCCGGGTTTCGAGGTGCGGGCTCGGGGATCGACTTTTGGACAAATTTTTGGATTGTTTTTAAAGATTGAGACTTTATGATCCGAAATAGTTTCTTATGTCTTTTATTTGTTCTTTGAAGTTAATTTGGTTAGATTTGAGCCGTCCGGAGGTCTTTTCACCCGAGAAGTACATTTTAGAGTATCGGTTTGTCGACTTTGAGGTAAGTATCTTGCCTAACCTTGTGTGGGGAACTTCCCCTTAGGATTTGAGTCTTCTATGCTAATAGTAGTCCGTGCATGCGAGGTGACGAATCTATGCTCGGACTTAATTGTGGGAAATTTGCTCTAGGGTTCTTAGGTCCTTACGTTCATTATATGCAAAGTATCCCGTTATGATTGAGTTTTTTAATTGCTTAAATTACCTCTATATGCTCCACATGATGTTGCTAGATTTCCTCTAATTCGTACATGTTACATTGACCTTTATTTTGATAAATTGAAGTGATTGCCTTCCTTATTATTTTTATAATTCTTGATTGTGAGCTCCCCTATGACTTTGTGCAAATAGGTTACATGTCCAATTGATGTGGTTACCGGTGTAGTTATCACATGTTTATTATGTCTTGTTGTTTAGTTGAGGTTTCATGGAAAAGTTAATTGTGGGTACAATTTTGGTTATAGCTGATTCCCTTGTCTGGATGTATTTATTCTTGTTGTTGACTCCCTCGCCGGGTTATGGTTGTTTCCTTATGGTTCCCTTGCCCAGATTCTGTTATGATTGATGTTGATTTGTATATTGGTATTGGGTTTCACGCCGCAACAATATTATATGGTTTGGATTGGATTGCACGCCGTAACATCATTATATGGTTTGGATCGGGTTGCACACTGCAACATCATTATATGATTTGGATCAGGTTGCATGCCGCAACAATATTATATGATTTGGATCGGGTTGCATGCTATAGCAGTACTATATTATTTGGATCGGGTTGCACGCCGCAACAAGAAAGAATAAAAGTGAATATTGACTCTTATGGTGAGAACGAGAGTAAAAGCATGAAGGGTGATGCTGTGCACTTTCTGCTGTTGTGTTTATTTGTTGTTATCAATTCAAGTGCTTAAACAACTTAAATTCCTTTATTGATGTGATCCTTTATGTTATAACCTAAAATATTTTAAATACCCCAACGTATTTATGCATATATATATATACTCCAATACTTCAAACTTCAATAATTGTTACAATCTTAATTCAATTATACCGCCTTAAACCATGTGAGGTTGTATTTTACTTAAAAGGAAATTTCTAAGTTTTAAATTATTAAATCTCAAGTTAAAGGTAATAATCCATTCGATATTATATTTTTAAATTAAAAGGGCTACTTTCTTTATTCAAATGATTTCAAAAGAAACAATTTCATCTTTCCTCGGTGGCTTTCCCAATTAGTTTAGAAATGGTAATTTTACTTGTATTAGGTAAATGGGACTTCTTGAGCAAATTGAATGCACTGTGCAGACATTATGTATTGTATAGCATGTGAATTATGTTGTTAAAAGTGTAATGGAAAATATGGGGGCACAAGGTGCCATGCGTGCGGAATGTTCGGAAGTTAAGACTGTGACGTGAGAAATCGAGGATTGAGATGGTCGGGATTGTGTATTAGATATGATGTGATTGATTGAGTGGGCATTTCCCTCTTTAATTGCATACATTCTTACTTGTCTATGTTCCTGTTATGTCAGTGTTGATTTACTTGGTTATCATTCGATACTACCCATGTTCTCCCTTTATTGTTCGTACTATTTGTATACTGATTTTTTTCTGCTGTTGATATTACCTCGTTATCTTTATCTCGATGTTTTATTATCATATCCTATTCATATCATTTAACCAATAGGTGTCTTGACTGTTCCTCGTCACTACTCCATCGAGGTTAGTCTTGATACTTATCGGGCACCACCGTGGTGTGCTCATACTATAATTCTGTACATTTTTTATGTACATATCCAAGCATTGATCGATAGTAGCTACGTGGGTTGTCCCGGTGGAGACTCACGGTAACCTGTTACTGCGTTCACAGGCCTCTGAGTCATCTTTGTTTGTATTTAAGTTCCATTGATTCCTTCTCGTTCTGGAACAGTGTTGTACTTATTTTGTATAACTACTCTTAGAAAGGCTTATGACTTGTACCACCAATTTTGGGAATTGTGATTTATTGAGAGTTACTTAATTTGAAGTCAGTAAATATTAATGTTATTTCTGTAAATGTTAGGCTTACCAAGTTTAGAGACTACATGCCATCACGACTCATTCGAAAGGATTTCGAGTCGTGACAAGTTGGTATCGGAGCTCTAGGTTCATGGGTGCTACGATTCATAAGCAGGTTTAGTAGAATCTTGCGAATCGGTATGGAAACGTCTGTACTTATCTTCGAGAGGTTACAAAAATCTTAGGAAATTCCACTTTTTTCATTCCTTATCGTGCAACATTGATTCAGCTCGAAGCATATAACTTATGGTCCTCCACTCGTGTGTAATATTATGCTCTTAGTGTCTGCTATGCGCCAATGGTTTGTGATGCTATAGATGGACTACGAAGGAGTGAGGGATGCTCAGGCATTGTCTCAACTTGCTGTCCAGGCTGAAGATACAGAGGTATTGAGAGACTATTCAATTGTTCATGTGGAGGCGCAGTGGTTTCCGGCATTTGGTCGACGAGTGAGAGCTTGGGAAATGTTTAATTGGTTGACTAGTCGTTGCGATTGTGGCAAGGTCACGAGGTGGGTGATGATTGGGAATAATTGGTGGTATTGGAGTACCTTGTGAATTGTGTTGTACGAGCCATGAAGGTTAATTTTGTGGATTATCAGACGTGGTTTTCTATGGCTTTGTGCCAAGTGGAGGAGTCCAATAGCGACATTCAGATTGCAGAGTCAGATTTATATCAGTTTTGGCCTGAGGTGCGTGTATATGTGGTATTGGTAGGTTCTCGGATTTGGGGTATGACCATGGTCTAAGATATGGCATAAGACAACATTGGGGTTACAATATTTCTACTTCAATAATGGATCCACATTTCAGCATCAAGGGGAGTTATAGGAACGAACTTCAAATTCACAGGAGGTCTATTCATCGTGGGTATCGTGGAAGCGACAGAACGGGGTGCTTCAGAGGCAATGCAGTGGTCTATGAGTTCCTTGCTATGTAGTTCATGCTAGAGTCATCTGTATATGGGGCTTTGATAGGATTTATTACATATCGACTATCCGAAGGAATGAGTTAGTTCAGTAGTGTTTGGTCAGCACAATCATGGAAGTAAATGGCCCCTTTTGAATGGGAATTCTCTAATGGTATTTGAGGCAGTACTCTTGGATTGGGCGGTTTGCATGACTCGGTTGAGTTTGGGAGGTGTAGTCCTGATGGTTTAGTTGCGTGTGGGCGGACCTCAGAGGGTTCTTGATAGTTTGGGCAACGACTTGAGTTGGCTGGCTGCTATGGGCAAAAGGAATACGTAGTACATTGTGAGTTTCTTGTGAATAGGTATAAGAAATTAATAGGGTGTTGACCTTGTTGGCTATCATATATGAAGGGTATGCATTTTTGGAAAGGACCTTGAGTTTTAATTTGCGGGTGCATGGCTGGTAGCATGGTGATTACTGGGTTTTGAGGCTTTCGAGGTTCATGTTTGTTATGCGTCAAGAAACTCTACATGGTTGCTTCGGCGGAATAATAGGGTGTGAGTGATATATAAGCCATTTGATTTGCATAGTTAGGTTGGGTATAGAAATTTTAGTATTCCGGAGGTTTGGGGCTAGATGCCTTCATATGTAGACTAATTCCTATTTGTAGACTTTGAAGAAATGTTGAGAGTAAGATAGTTAAGAGCATGCATGATTGCTAGGTCGCTGTGGATTTTTGGAAATGATGCTTACCTATGTGAAAATAAATAGGATTTGGTTGAGGGCTATTTGAAAGCTCAAGGAGAATAAAATCTTGTATCAGGTCAAGTTTGTGTGCTCTTGTGAGATAGTCATTATGATTATGTTATCTGGCAGAATGGACATTATTTGTGCCTCTAGCCTATGTTATGTGATGCTCTCTTATGTTGTGATGAGATGTGTGACTGTATGATTATTCTCCACGCATGTTGTAATTCTATTTAGGCCTTATGGCGATGCGGGTGAGATAGCCCTCGTGATGTTGATTTGCTCATTACACCTTATATGTACTTGCTTCTCTCATAATTTATTGCTTTTACTCATTGCTCCCACAAATTTATTTGTGCACTCTATTATGCTTAATCTCAGTAGTTATATGATTAGTGAGCTCGAGCATTTTGGCTTGATGCGTATTTTGGAGCGGGCTACACGTCGCATCAGATAATATGTAAGATCCTGGCTTGATGAGTATTTGGGAGCAGGCTGTATGCTGCAGCGGATGTTATGTGGGACACCCTTTCCTTGTGTCTATTTGGTGTTGTGTTTTCCCTCTGTGGTTCTATTTGATGAAAAACTACACTATTGTTGTTATACGTGTTATACTCGTTAGATAATTCTTATACTCTGCTTTTCCTTACTTGTGTTGTATAATTGAGTTATTATTGGTTTGGTGTACGAATTGTGTAATGTGAAAATCCGTGTGGTTCCGTGATGAGCTGTCAGTTGTGCTACTTGTATTGGTTGAGATGAGGTTTTTAGACCTGAGATTAGTACTATGGTATCGGGGGTGAGAAGTGTTTGGAAGTATGAGGGAGTTTCTGCTATAATTTGGGTGATGGCCCTTGGAGGGCGAGAGAGCTTCTTGACTAGTTATCTTCATGGGCGACCATGAGTTCTGTCACGACCCCAGTTCACCCTCCATGAACATGTCATGATGGCACCTAATCTCTATGACTAGGTAAGCCTAACAATGCAAAGATAAACCATAATTGCGGAAGAAAATAAATACAACTGAACTGGTAAAAAAATAAATGGTGTTTAAGGTGCCGCTTGGCACATACCACAATAATTCTCGAAGCTAACAAACTCCCAAAAGACCCGGAAACTCACAAATCACAAGATAAGGGATACATAAGAGGCTCTGACTCAAGAATATCTATACAAAGGAGAAATACTGGAAGAGCTATACTTAATACAGAAAGCTGGAAAGGGACTCCTCGGTTTGCGGACGTAGCAGATATACCTCGAAGTCTCTACCAATACGCCTCCTTCCAAGGCTGACAGAACTAAGCGGGAGTACCTGTATCTGCACAACATAAATGTGCAGAAGAGTAGCATGAGCACACCACGGCGGTGCCCAGTAAGTATCAAGACTAACCTCGATGGAGTAGTGACGAGGAACAGTCGCGACACCTACCGGTCAATAAAACAGTATAATCATAGGAATAATGGTAATGGCATATAAATATGTATAGACTGCATGAATGACCAAGGATGCTACAATTCACAATAAGGGATAAATACAACAATTAACAACAAGAATATAATAAACGATGATACAAAACGACGGCAAAATCACAATCCAAATCCTAAGGTCACAACACAACAAGGGGAAAAACAAGACAATAACTCACATCCTACAATGATGCTCACAAAGGTCTTCTTCAACTCTATCCAAAATTTCACCAAGTCTCGGACAACCACAACTCATAAAAGACCCAGCATCTGAAATCTAACAATTGGCATCCCGTGCCCCATCAATTTCATGGTTATGCTAGTAACTAACTGGCCAACTAGGGGCCACTCTCACAAATATAATGGATAAACGAGGGCGTACCTCCACCCTTCGCAAAATCAGGAGGAAATCACCTCTAATAGGAGTGTTCAGCTACGTGTAAGCTTGTGCAAGTGTTTCTAACAAAATTCTACCAACTAGCAAACATGAAAAGGAGAACGGACCGCACGTACGATGTTTTCCTCACAAATCCCAACCGGTAACGCTCATACAGGTAACCAACCCACAATCACAGTATAAAACGAATAGGAATGCCTTTACAAGCCGTCGCAACTCTATACAATCAATCCCTGACATAGCCTACCTTATTTCACCACATGTGCAATAAATAGTATAATAGGCACCGCCTTATTTCGCCACACGTGCATAACAATGTTCCCACCTTATTCCGCCACACGCGCAACCCACATATAAGCATATAACATATCCCGCCTTATTACGCCGCATGTGCAAAACATCAATAACAACAATAGCACGGCAAAGACCTCTTGCAACCCTTCAACAACAATCGTACGGTAGAAACCTCGTGCATCATAGCAACAACAACCGCACGACAGAAACCTCGTGCATCACAATATTAACAACCGCACGGTAGAAACCTCGTGCATCACAGTATCAACAGCCGCACGGCAGAAACCTCGTGCATCACAAACTCAAGTTCAACACAATAATTGACAATATATATAGGAACAAAGCAAGAGAATCAACTCAAGAAATTTCCATTCACCAAAAGACAGTACAACCAACTCACAAGGAATAACCGTAACAGAGAAATACTAAGCGCACTAAGAACAACTCAACAAGGGAGAAATAACACGAAACAATGATTCCATCATACTCAGTTCAACAACAAGGAAGTTAACATGAATCAAATAATTACACTTATGGAAAATATCAATTAAACATAGGATATCTAACTTCTTTCCAATTAAGACCAATTATTTACACGAAAGATAGATTTGATGCTTTCCGAATAAAGACAAGAAATTAGGAATGTTAATGTGACTATAGAAGGGTAAATGTCTACAGTTAAACAAGTAAAAGTCAATTAGGCAACAAGAATAACCAAAAAGGGCAATTAAATTCCAAGTAAGTCATGTGGATATGAAACTAATAACAAGGGACTCAATCGTATCAAGAACAACTTCATATTCGGTGATTAGAAGGATCTAAGAGCCTAAAAGGGGTGATTTTCCACAAATAAATCCTAGCACGCACTCGTCACCTCGCGTACAAGGGATACAATCAACAAAAAAGACTCAAATCCTATGGGAAGTTCCCCACACAAGGTTAGGCAAGATACTTACCTCGAACCGGCTCAATATCACTAGAAACCACGCCTTTGCCACGAGTATCCAACTACAAATGGCTCAAATCTATCCAATTCTATTACACATCGTAAATAATATTGCAAACAACTGATTCCACTATTAAAATTAAAGCTAGGACGCGAAAATACGTAAAATGACCAAAACGCCCCTCTAGCCAACGTCTTGGAATCGAATAATTTTCACATTTTCAAAACCCTCGTACTCTCACGAGTCTAACCATATAAAAACCTCCCAAATCGGAGGTCAAAGGCCCCCTCAAAACCCAATAGTTTGGTCTATGAAGTTTTACCCCAAATTACCAAGTTTTTGATCCTAAATTCGAATTCCAATGATGTATTTAGCTATATAATGATGAAATATAACGAAAAGGGATCAAGGAAACGTTACCCAATGATTTTCTCTTCAAAACCCACTCAAAATCGCCTTCTCCCGTGCTCTCAAATGATTTTCAAAAGAATGGAATTATACCCTCGAAATTGCTATTTCTGAACAGTCATTTCTGCTTCTGCGGTCCCGCTTAAGCGGAAAACCAACAGCTTCTGCGGTTTCCATTAAAAGGGATAGGGTCGCATCTGTGATTGCTGGGCCGCTTCTGCGGCTTCGCTTCTGCGATGCCTAAGCCGCTTCTGCGGCTTTGCTTTAGGGGAAATGGCACCGCTCCTGCGACTTCTGAAGAAAGAGGCACGAGCCGATTCTGCGACCAAATAGCCGCTTCTGCGGCGCCGCATCTGCGGTTCCCAAGCCGCAGATGCGGAAATACAAGAAGAGAGACATTCAGCTGTTGCAATAACTTTAAAATTCCTCCGTTAGCCGTCCGACATCATCCCGAGGCACCCGGAACCTCAACCAAAAGCCCCAATACCACCTAATACTTTATTCGAACTTGTACCATTCCTTTAAACACCTAAAACAACACCGGAAATCTGATTAAATCATAGATTCAAGCCTAAGAACTTCAAATTCCGACAAAACACACTTTCGATCAAAAACCTAACCAAACCTCGCCCGAATGACCTGAAATTTTGCACACACATCCCAACTGACATGTCGGAGCTACTACAACTTCCAGAACTACAATCCGACCCTTGGATCAAAAAGTCACTATCGGACCGGAAACTTCAAAAATTCAAACTTCGGCATTTCAAGCCTAAATGAGCTACGAGCCTCCAAAATACATTTCGAACACACTCCCAACCCCGAAATCACCTAATGGAGCTAACGGAACCATCAGATTTCCATTCCGAGGTTGTCTTCGTTGTCTTCACACTGTTTTGAATACGGACCATTTTCAACTCTTTAGCTCTCATCTAGGGACTAAGTGTCCCAAAACACCCCGAATCCTAACACGGAACGTCCCGGCAAACCAAAATAGCAGAAATGAACTTAGGGGAAGCAGCTAATAGGGGATCGGGGTGTCAACTCTAAAAAAGACCGGTCGGATCGTTACACCCCACCACACTTGAACATTCGTTCGTCCTCGAACGAGCATAGAGAGCATACCTAAAGTCTTCAAGTCACTGAGTGCGCACTTCCAACATACACCCGCGGGTGATCCCACGTCACCCCAATCCTCCTAAGCCTGACGACACAACCTCAACTGAAATTTAACCTTTCTAGCAATATCAATAAGCCTTCCAACCAGAATTTCTCACCTTCCATCCGTTTCCAAAAGACCCAATCCTAAATCCATATCCGTTATCAGTCTCAAACAGCTATTTCAATACAAGAAAACACACACAGGGTACAACCACACAATATGACGCATCACACATAGGCCCACGATAACATTTCTGGTAGCAATACTTGCCTAAGATCAAATCTGTACCAGCCATAAGCTTCATATTCAACAGGAACTCTTGTCAAACCTCCACAACACTGGCGATGATACAATAACCACGAAAACTGCATAACAAATACCTGAATAACCAAACCCCAGCCAACACCAACGGGTACACATCCCACAAGCTAAACTCAAGAAGCATAGAACAGAAATGACTGAGTATAAAAAAGTAAACACATAGGGGAAGTAACAAACAAATCAAACTAGCACAAATTCTTCTAAAACACAAATCGATAAAAACATCTAACAAGAAAGAATGAAAGCATATAAAAGACTCACAATGATCTATACTGATATATAAACTCTCACCGCAGTACACATCCCGGTCTCAATATATCAATCACCTGAAATTACGAGGGTCCCACCCTCAATACTAAATTACAAGTAGGCACACATCAATCCATCTAGAGACTCTCACTAGATCAATTCCATCTACAAATTACAACACAGGCTGGCTCCCACACCGGTGGAGCATATAAGTCACAACTCGTAGCCAAGAATACTCAGTGATCACATCAAACCTACCGAAATAGACAACATGAATTTACTACTGTCTCATAATCATCGAAAACAGCTAGAAACAGACGCTAGACACGGTTATCACTCATACAACCTCCCAACAGAATAATCATGTAAATAGAGTACAAATCATGAAACACACTCATAAATGGAACAACAAATAAGGGAACTCACCCCGATGAGCAAAGTTGTGATGGACTACATATAGTGCCCCTCAATAATAAACCGAATCCGTACCTGAATGTCATTCAACTGGCGCACCAGCCTCAAGCCTACCATATGGAGCACATCAACGAACCGGGCCTCCCCCTCTTGGGTGCCCTCTACCTGCCTAAATACCTCGCTGGGACATACCGATCCGAAGTCTGGGACAATCTCTCACCATGTGGCTAGTATCTACACACTTAAAGCACCCTCTATGCTGATGAGGCGGTGAGAATTGTGTGGTACGGGTGCTCCGAGACCCATGAACACTTGAGTCACCATGCTGAGTTTACAGCGCGAACTGAACTGGTTGACCTGCAAAACCTCTACCATGACACACCCTGCCTCCAAAATAAGGACCTGTATATCTCCTCGGTCTACGAGGACCCCTCGCCTCCTCAAACTCTCTCTCTTGATCTCGTCTGCTCTCTCTCTCTCTCTCTTGACCCTGCCTTCCTTCTCTCTAGCATGCATACCCTCTATCCTCCTAGCAATGTTCACCACCTGCTGATATGGAATATCCATCTCCAACTCACGGGCCATGCAGGACCTGATGCTAGGAATAAGCCCCTCAATGAACCGGCGAACATTCTCGCGAACAGTAGAAACCAAAGCTGAGGCATGTCTAGCCAAACTGGTGTAACTGACAGCATACTCCGAGACGGTCATAACACCCTTGTGCAAATGCTCAAACTCCGTGCGCCATGCATCCCTGAGGCTCCGAGGAACAAACTCTCTCAGAAACATATCTAAAAACTGAGTCCAAGTCAATGAAGCTGCCTCGTCTAAACTGTCCAACTCATAGGTGCGCCACCAATTATAGGCGGCTCCTCGAAGCTGAAAAGTAGTGAAAGAAATGCCACTCGATCCAGAGATACCCATAGTACGGAGAATACAGTAACACTCATCAAGAAACCTCAAGGAATCGTCTGATGCTAATCCACTGAACACCGGAGGACCATACTTCTTGAACCTCTCTAGTTTCATCTGCTCTTGCTCGGAAGCCGCTGCCATGCCCTCGGGCTGAACTGGTGCCGCAGGCGGCGCAGGAATAATCTCTGGGACCTGCTCAACACGAGCTCGCTGCTCAGGAGTGCGGGCGGCGGGAGTCTGTGCTCCTTCCCTGGCCCGGGATGTGGCTGCAGCAAGGGGAAGCAATCTTGCCTGAGCGAAAGTGGTATACATACTCATGAACTGTGCCAAAGTCTCCTGAATGGCTGGGGTAGTAGTAGCAGTGGGCGTGTCAGGTGTTTGGACTCTGGCTGGATCTGCTGGTGGTACCTCAGCGGCAGCTCGTGCAGGCACTCTCACTGTACTACGTGTGCTTCCTCGAACTCTACCCCAGCCCCGACCTCTGACGGCTGCAGCAGGGGCGCGGGTTCTGGATCACCTCGAGTAGTATGTGTCCTCGCCATCTATGAGAGAGTACAAGACAAAGGTTTAGGATTGTGGATGTCAAAAATCTCGCACGACAGGGAAATCAAATAAAGTAGAATTTTCCTAATGATTACATAGCCTCTCGCAGATAAGTACAGACGTCTCCGTACCGATCCACGAGACCCTAATAAACCGTCTTGTGATCTGTGACTCCTAAGAACCAAGAGCTCTGATACCAACTTGTCACGACCCTAGTTCACCCTCCATGAACATGTCGTGATGGCACCTAATCCCTATGACTAGGTAAGCCAAACAATGCAGAAGATAAACCATAATTCCGGAAGAAAATAAATACAACTGAACTGGTAAAAAAATAAACGGTGTTTAAGGTGCCGCTTGGCACATACCACAATAATTCTCGAAGCTAACAAACTCCCAAAAGAGCCGGAAACTCACAAATCACAAGATAAGGGATACATAAGAGGCTCTGACTCATGAATATCTATACAAAGGAGAAATATTGGAAGAGCTATACTTAATACAGAAAGCTGGAAAGGGACTCCTCGGTTTGCGGATGTAGTAGATATACCTCGAAGTCTCTACCAATACGCCTCCTTCCAAGGCTGACAGAACTAAGCGGGAGTACGTATATCTGCACAACATAAATGTACAGAAGAGTAGCATGAACAGACCACGGTGGTGCCTAGTAAGTATCAAGACTAACCTCGGTGGAGTAGTGACGAGGAACAGTCGCGACACCTACCGGTCAATAAAACAGTATAATCATAGGAATAATGGTAATGGCATATAAATATGTATAGACTGCATGAATGACCAAGGATGCTACAATTCACAATAAGGGATAAATAAAACAATTAACAACAAGAATATAATAAACGATGATACAAAACGACGGCAAAATCACAATCCAAATCCTACGGTCACAACACAGCAAGGGGAAAAACAAGTCAATAACTCACATCCTACCATGATGCTCACAAAGGTCTTCTTCAACTCTTTCCACAATTTCACCAAGTCTCGGACAACCACAACTCGTAAAAAACCCAGCATCTGAAATGTAACAATTAACATCCCGTGCCTCATCAATCTCATGGTCATGCTGGCAACTAACTGGCCAACTAGGGTCCACTCTCACAAATATAATGGATAAACGAGGGCGTACCTCCACCCTTAGGAAAATCAGGAGGAAATCACCTCTAATAGGAGTGTTCAACTACGTGTAAGCTTGTGCAAGTGTTTCTATCAAAATTCTACCAGCCAGCAAACATGAAAAGGAGAACGGACCGCACGTACGATGTTTTCCTCACAACTCCCAAGAGGTAACGCTCATACAGGTAACCAACCCACAATCACAGTATAAAATAAATAGTAATGCCTCCACAGGCCGTCGCAACTCTATACAATCAATCCCTGACATAGCCTAACTTATTTTGCCACGTGTGCAATAAGTAGTATAATAGACACCACCTTATTTCGCCACACGTGCATAAACATGTTCCCACCTTATTCCGCTACACGCGAAACCCACATATAAGCATATAATATATCCCGCCTTATTACGCTGCATGAGCAAAACATCAATAACAACAATAGCACGGCAAAGACCTCGTGCAACGCTTCGAGAACAAAAGCACGGCAGAAACCTCATACATCATAGCAACAACTACCGCACGGAGGAAACCTCGTGCATCACAATATCAACAACCGCACGACTAAAACCTCGTGCATCACAGTATCAACAGCCGCATGGAAGAAGCCTCGTTCATCACAAACTCAAGTTCAACGCAACAATTGACAATATATATAGGAACAAAGAAAGAGAATCAACTCAAGAAATTTCCATTCACCAAAAGATGGTGCAACCAACTCACAAGGAATAATCGTAACAGAGAAATACTAAGCGCACTAAGAACAACTCAACAAGGGAAAAATAACACGAAACAATGATTCCATCATACTCAGTTCAACGACAAGGAAGTTAACATGAATCAAATAATTACACTTAAGGAAAATATCAATTAAACATAGGATATCTAACTTCTTTCCAATTAAGACCAATTATTTACACGAGAGATAGAAATGATGCTTTCCAAATAAAGACAAGAAATTAGGAATGATAATGTGACTATAGAAGGGTAAATGTCTACAGTTAAACAAGTAAAAGTCAATTAGGCAACAAGAATAACCAAAAGGGCAATTTAATTCCAAGTAAGTCATGTGGAGATGAAACTAATAACAGGGAAGTCAATCGTATCAAGAACAACTTCATATTCGGTGATTAGAAGGATCTAAGAGCCTAAAAGGGTAATTTTCCACAAATAAATGAGAGCACGCACTCGTCACCTCGCGTATAAGGGATACAATCAACAAAGAAGACTCAAATCCTAAGGGGAAGTCCCCCACACAAGGTTAGGCAAGATACTTACCTCGAACCGACTCAATATCACTAGAAACCGCGCCTTTGCCACGAGTATCCGACTACAAATGGCTCAAATCTATCCAATTCTATTACACATCGTAAATAATATTGCAAACAACTGATTCCACTATTAAAATTAAAGCTAGGATGCGAAAAGAGGTAAAATGACAAAAACGCCCCTCCAGCCAACGTCTCAGAATCAAATAATTTTCACATTTTCAAAACCCTCATACTCTCACGAGTCTAACCATATAAAAATCTCCCAATCAAATGCCCCTTCAAAACCCAATAGTTTGGTCTATGAAGTTTTACCCCAAATTACCAAGTTTTTGATCCTAAATTCGAATTCCAATGATGTATTTAGCTATATAATGATGAAATATAACAAAAAGGGATCAAGGAAATGTTACCCAATGATTTTCTCTTCAAAACCCACTCAAAATCGCCTTCTCCCGTGCTCTCAAATGATTTTCAAAAGAATGGAATTATACCCTGGAAATTGCTATTTCTGAACAGTCATTTCCGCTTCTGCGGTCCCGCTTAAACGGAAAACCAACAGCTTCTGCGGTTTCCATTAAAAGGGATAGGGTCGCATCTGCAATAGTTGGGCCGTTTCTACGGCTTCGCTTCTGCGATACCTAAGCCGCTTCTGCGGCTTCGCTTTAGCAGAAATGGCACCGCTCCTGCGACTTCTGAAGAAAGGGGCACGAGCCGCATCTTCGGTTCCCAAGCCGCAGATGCGGAAATACGAGAAGAGAGACATTCAGCTATTGCAATAACTTCAAAATACCTCCGTTAGCCACCCGACATCTTCCCGAGGCACCCGAAACCTCAACCAAAAGCCCCAATACCACCTAATACTTTATTTGAACTTGTATCAATCCTTAAAACACCTAAAACAACACCGGAAATCCGATTAAATAATAGATTCAAGCGTAAGAACTTCAAATTCCAACAAAACACACTTTCGATCAAAAACCCAACCAAACCTCGCCCGAATGACCTGAAATTTTGCACACACATCCCAACTGACATGACGGAGCTACTGGAACTTCCAGAATTCAAATCCGACCCTCGTATCAAAAACTCACTATCGGACCGGAAACTTCAAAAATTGAAACTTCGGCATTTTAAGCCTTAATTAGCTACGAGCCTCCAAAATACATTCCGAACACGCTCCCAACCCCGAAATCACCTAACGGAGCTAACAGAACGGACAATTTTCAACTCTTTAGCTCTCATCTAGGGACTAAGTGTCCCAAAACACCCCGAATCCTAACACCGAATGTCCCGGCAAACAAAAATAGCAGAAATGAACTTAGGGGAAGCAGTTAATAGGGGATCGGGGTGTGAACTCTAAAAATAACCAGTCGGGTCGTTACACCCCCCCACATTTGAACATTCGTTCGTCCTCGAATGAGCATAGAGAGCATATCTGAAGTCTTCAAGTCATTGAGTGCTCACTTCCAACATACACCCGCGGGTGATCCCACGTCACCCCAATCCTCCTAAGCCTGACGACACCACCTCAACTCAAATTTAACCTTTCTAGCAATACCAATAGGTGTTCCAACCAGAATTTCTCACCTTCCATCCATTTCGAAAAGACCCAATCCTAAATCCATATCCGTTATCAGTCTCAAAAAACTATTTCAATACAAGAAAACATACACAGGGTACAACCACACAACATGACGCATCACACATAGGCCCACGATAACATTTCTGATAGCAATACTTGCCAGAGATCAAATCCATACCGGCCATAAGCCTCATATTCAACAGGAACTCTTTTCAAACCTCCACAACACTGGCGATGATACAATAACCACGAAAACCGCATAACAAACACCCGAATAACCAAACCTCAGCCAACACCAACGGGTACACATCCCACAAGCTAAACTCAAGAAGCATAGAACAGAAATGACTGAGTATAAGAAAGGAAACACATAGGGGAACTAACAAACAAATCAAACTAGCACAAATTCTTCTAAAACACAAATCGACAAAAATATCTAACAAGAAAGAATGAAAGCATATAAAAAACTCACAATGATCTATACTGATATAACCTCTCACCGCAGTACACAGCCCGGTCTCAACATATCAATCACCTGAAATTACGAGGGTCCCGCCCTCAACACTAAATCACAAGTAGGGCACACATCAACGCATCTAGAGACTCTCACTAGATCAATTCCATCTACCAATTACAACACAGCCTGGCTCCCACACCGGTGGAGCATAGAAGTCACAGCTTGTAGCCAAGAATACTCAGTGATCACATCAAGCCTACCAAAATAGACAACATGAATTTACTACTGCCTCATAATTATCAAAAACAGCTAGAAACAGGCGCTAGAGACGGTTATCACTCATACAACCTCCCAACAGAATAATCATGTAAATAGAGTACAAATCATGAGACGCACTCATAAATGGAACAACAAATAAGGGAACTTACCCCGATGAGCAAAGTTATGATAGACTACAGATAGTGCCCCTCAATAATAAACCGAATCCGTACCTGAATGTCATTCAGCTGGCGCACCAGCCTCAAGCCTACCATATCGAACACATCAACGAATCGGGCCTCCCCCTCTTGGGCGCCCTCTACCTGCCTGAATACCTCGCTGGGACATACCGATCCGAAGTTTGGGACAATCTCTTACCATGTGGCTAGTATCTACACACTCAAAGCATCCTTTCTGCTGATGAGGCGGTGGGAATTGTATGGTGCGGGTGCTCCGAGACCCATGAACACCTGAGTTACCTTGTTGAGTCTAAAGCGCGAACTGAACTGGATGACCTGCAAAACCTCTACCATGACACACCCTGCCTCCAAAATAAGGACCTGTATATCTCCTCGGTCTACGAGGACCCCTCTCCTCCTCAAACTCTCTCTCCTGATCTCGTCTGCTCTCTCTCTCTCTCATGACACTGCCTGCACTCTATCTCTAGCATGCATACCCTCTATCCTCCTAGCAATGTTCACCACCTGCTGATATGGAATATCCATCTCCAACTCACGGGCCATGCTGGACCTGATGCTAGGAATAAGCCCCCCAATGAACCGGCGAACATTCTCGCGAACAGTAGAAACCAAAGCTGAGGCATGTCTAGCCAAACTAGTGTAATAGATAGCATACTCCGAGACGGTCATAGCACCCTGGTGCAAATGCTCAAACTCCGCGCGCCATGCATCCCTGAGGCTCCGAGGAACAAACTCTCTCAGAAACATATCTGAAAACTGAGTCCAAGTCAGTGAAGCTGCCTCGTCTGGACTGTCCAACTCATAGGTGCGCCACCAATCATAGGCGGCTCCTCGAAGCTGAAAAGTAGTGAAAGAAACACCACTCGATCCAGAGATACCCATAGTACGGAGAATACGGTAACACTTATCAAGAAACCCCAAGGAATCGTCTGATGCTAATCCACTGAACACCGGAGGACCATACTTCTTGAACCTCTCTAGTCTCATCTGCTCCTGCTCGAAAGCCGCTCCCATGCCCTCGGGCTGAACTGGTGCCGCAAGCGGCGCAGGAATAATCTCTGGGACCTGATCAACATGAGCTCACTGCTCAGGAGTGCGGGCGGCGGGAGTCTGTGCTCCTCCCCCGGCTCGGGATGTGGCTGCAGCAAGGGGAAGCAATCCTGCCTGAGCCAAAGTGGTGTACATACTCATAAACTGTGCCAAAGTCTCCTCAATGGCTGGGGTAGTAGTAGCAGTGGGCGTGTCAGGTGTTTGGATTCCGGCTGGATCTGCTGGTGGTACCTCGGCGGCAGCTTACACAGGCACTCTCGCTGTACTATGTGCGCGTCCTCGAACTCTACCCCAGCCCGACCTTTGACGGCTGCAGCAGGGGGCGCAGGTGCCGGATCACCTCAGCTAGTACATCTCCTCGCCATCTGTGAGAGAGTACAAGACAAAGGCTTAGGATTGTGGATGTCAAAAATCTCGCACGACAGGGAAATCAAATGAAGTGGAATTTTCCTAACGGTTACATAGCCTCTCGCAGATAAGTACAAATGTCTCCGTACCGATCCACAAGACCCTAATAAACCGGCTTGTGATCTGTGACTCCTAAGAACCTAGAGCTCTGATACGAACTTGTGACGACCCCAGTTCACCCTCCATGAACATGTCGTGATGGCACCTAATCCCTATGACTAGGTAAGCCTAACAATGCAGAAGATAAACCATAATTGCGGAAGAAAATAAATACAACTGAACTGGTAAAAAAATAAATGGGTGTTTAAGGTGCTGCTTGGCACATACCACAATAGTTCTCAAAGCTAAAAAACTCCCAAAAGACCTGGAAACTCACAAATCACAAGATAAGGGATACATAAGAGGCTCTGACTCAAGAATATCTATACAAAGGAGAAATACTGGAAGAGCTATACTTAATACAGAAAGCTGGAAAGGGACTCCTCAGTTTGCGGACGTAGCAGATATACCTCGAAGTCTCTACCAATACGCCTCCTTCCAAGGCTGATAGAACTAAGCGGGAGTACCTGTATCTGCACAACATAAATGTGTAGGAGAGTAGCATGAACACACCACGGCGGTGCCCAGTAAGTATCAAGACTAACCTCGATAGAGTAGTGACGAGGAACAGTCGCGACACCTACCGGTCAATAAAACAGTATAATCATAGGAATAATGGTAATGGCTTATAAATATGTATAGACTGCATAAATGACCAAGGATGCTACAATTCACAATAAGGGATAAATACAACAATTAACAACAAGAATATAATAAATGATGATACAAAACGACGGAAAAATCACAATCCAATTCCTAAAGTCATAGCACAGCAAGGGGAAATACAAGTCCATAACTCACATCCTACAATGATGCTCACAAAGGTCTTCTTCAACTCTTTCCACAATTTCACCAAGTCTCGGACAACCACAACTCGTAAAAGACCCAGCATCTGAAATCTAAAAACTGGCATTCCGTGCCCCATCAATCTCATGGTCATGCAGGAAACTAACTGGCCAACTAGGGGCCACTCTCACAAATATAATGGATAAACGAGGGCGTACCTCCACCCTTAGCCAAATCATGAGGAAATCACCTCTAATAGGAGTGTTCAACTATGTGTAAGCTTGTGCAAGTGTTTCTAACAAAATTATACCAGCTAGCAAACATGAAAAGGAGAACGGACCGCACGTACGATGTTTTCCTCACAAATCCCAACCGGTAACGCTCATACAGGTAACCAACCCACAATCACAATATAAAACAAATAGTAATGCCTCCACAGGCCGTCGCAACTCTATACAATCAATCCCTGACATAGCCTACCTTATTTCTCCACGTGCAATAAATAGTATAATAGGCACCGCCTTATTTAGCCTCACGTGCATAACAATTTTCCACCTTATTCCGCCACACGCGCAACCCACATATAAGCGTATAACATATCCCGTCTTATTACGCCGCATGTGCAAAATATCAATAACAACAATAGCACGGCAAAGACCTCGCGCAACGCTTAAGAACAACCGCACGACAGAAACCTCGTACATCACAGCAACAACTACCGCATGACAGAAACCTCGTGCATCACAATATCAACAACCGCACGGCAGAAACCTCGTGCATCATAGTATCAACAGCCGCATGGCAGAATCCTCGTGCATCACAATCTCAAGTTCAACACAACAATTGACAATATATATAGGAAAAAAGAAAGAGAATCAACTGAAGAAATTTCCATTCCCCAAAAGATGGTACAACCAACTCACAAGGAATAACCGTAACAGAGAAATACTAAGCGCACTAAGAACAACTCAACAAGGGAAAAATAACACGAAACAATGATTCCACCATACTCAGTTCAACAACAAGGAAGTTAACATGAATCAAATAATGACACTTAAGGAAAATATCAATTAAACATAGGATATCTAACTTCTTTCCAATTAAGACCAATTATTTACACGAGAGATAGAAATGATGCTTTCCAAATAAAGACAAGAAATTAGGAATGATAATGTGACTATAGGAGGGTAAATGTCTATAGTTAAACAAGTAAAAGTCAATTAGGAAACAAGAATAACCAAAAAGGGCAATTAAATTCCAAGTAAGTCATGTGGAGATGAAACTAATAATAGGGAACTCAATCGTATCAAGAACAACTTCATATTCGGTGATTAGAAGGATCTAAGAGCCTAAAAGGGGTAATTTTCCACAAATAAATCCGAGCACACACTCGTCACCTCGCGTACAAGGGATACAATCAACAAAGAAGACTCAAATCCTAAAGGGAAGTCCCCCACACAAGGTTAGGCAAGATACTTACCTCGAACCGGCTCAATATCACTAGAAACCGCGCCTTTTCCATGAGTATCCTACTACAAATGGCTCAAATCTATCCAATTATATTACACATCATAAATAATATTGCAAACAACTGATTCCACTATTAAAATTAAAGCTAGGACGTGAAAATAGGTAAAATAACCAAAACGCCCCTCCAGCCAACGTCTCGGAATCAAATAATTTTCACATTTTCAAAACCCTCGTAATCTCACGAGTCTAACCATATAAAAACCTCCCAAATCGGAGGTCAAATGCCCACTTAAAACCCAATAGTTTAGTCTATGAAGTTTTACCCCATATTACCAAGTTTTTGATCCTAAATTCGAATTCCAATGATGTATTTAGCTATATAATGATGAAATATAATGAAAAGGGATCAAGGAAACGTTACCCAATGATTTTATCTTCAAAACCCACTCAAAATCTCCTTCTTCCGTGCTCTCAAATGATTTTCAAACTTATGGAATTAAACCCTCGAAATTGCTATTTCTGAAGAGTCATTTCCGCTTCTGCGGACAAGGGACAGCTTCTGCGGTCCCGCTTAAGCGTAAAACCAAATGCTTCTACGGTTTCCATTAAAAGGGATAGGTTCACATTTGCGATAGCTAGGCCACTTCTCCGATGCCTAAGCCGCTTCTGCGGCTCCGCTTTAGCAAAAATGGCACCGCTCCTGCGACTTCTGAAGAAAGGGGCATGAGCCACTTCTGCGACCAAATAGCCGCTTCTGCGGTGCCGCATCTGTGGTTCCCAAGCCGCAGATGCGGAAATACCAGAAGAGAGATATTCAGCTGCTGCAATAACTTCAAAACTCCCACGTTAGCCACCCGAAATTATCCCGAGGCCCCCAGAACCTCAACCAAAAGCCCCAATACCACCTAATACCTTATTCGAACTTGTAGCAATCCTTAAAACACCTAAAAAACATCGGAAATCCGATTAAATCGTAGATTCAAGCCTAAGAACTTCAAATTCCAACAAAACACACTTTCGATCAAAAACCTAACCAAACCTCGCCGAATGACCTGAAATTTTGCACACACATCCCAACTAACATGACGGAGCTACTGCAACTTCCAGAATTCCAATCCGACCCTCGGACCAAAAACTCACTATCGGACCAGAAACTTCAAAACTTCAAACTTTGGCATTTCAAGCCTAAATGAGCTACGAGCCTCCAAAATACATTCCGAACACGCTCCCAACCCCGAAATCACCTAACGGAGCTAACGGAACCATCAGCTTTCCATTCCGAAGTCGTCTTCACACTGTTCTGAATAAGGACCATTTTTAACTCTTAAGCTCTCATCTAGGGACTAAGTGTCCCAAAACACTCTGAATCCTAACACCAAACATCCCGGCAAACCAAAATAGCAGAAATGAACTTAGGGGAAGCAGTTAATAGGAGATCGGAGTGTGAACTCTAAAAAAGACCGGTCGGGTCGTTACATCCCCCCACACTTGAACATTCGTTCGTCCTCGAACGAGCATAGAGAGCATACCTAAAGTCTTCAAGTCACTGAGTGCGCACTTCCAACATACACCCGCGGGTGATCCCACATCACCACAATCCTCCTAAGCCTGACGATACCACCTCAACTGAAATTTAACCATTCTAGCAATACCAATAGGCCTTCCAACCAGAATTTCTCACCTTCCATCCGTTTCCAAAAGACCCAATCCTAAATCCATATCCAGTATCAGTCTCAACCAGCTATTTCAATACAAGACAACATACACAGGGTACAACCACACAACATGACGCATCACACATAGGCCCACGATGACATTTCTGATAGCAAGACTTGCCTGAGATCAAATCCGTACTGGCCATAAGCCTCATATTCAATAGGAACTCTTTTCAAACATCCACAACACTGGTGTTGATACAATAGCCATGAAAACCTATAACAAACACCCGAATAACCAAACCTCAGCCAACACCAACGGGTACACATCCTACAAGCTAAACTCAAGAAGCATAGAACAGAAATGACTGAGTATAAGTAAGGAAACACATAGGGGAACTAACAAACAAATCAAACTAGCACAAATTCTTCTAAAACACAAATCGACAAAACATCTAACAAGAAAGAATGAAAGGATATAAAAGACTCACAATGATCTATACTGATATAACCTCTTACCATAGTACACAGCCCGGTCTCAACATATCAATCACCTGAAATCACGAGGCTCCCGCCCTCAACACTAAATCACAAGTAGGGCACACATCAACCCATCTAAAGACTCTCTCTAGATCAATTCCATCTACAAATTACAACACAGGTGGTCTCCCACACCGGTGGAGCATAGAAGTCACAGCTTGTAGCCAAGAATACTCAGTGATCATATCAAACCTACCGAAACAGACAACATGAATTTACTACTACCTCATAATCATCAAAAATAGCTAGAAACAAATGCTAGACATGACTATCACTCATAGAACCTCCCAACAGAATAATCACATAAATAAAGTAAAAATCATGAAACGTACTCATAAATGGAACAACAAATAAGGGAACTCACCCCGATGAGCAGAGTTGTGATGGACTACAGATAGTGCCCCTCAATAATAAACCAAATCCATACCTGAATGTCATTCAAATGGCGCACCGACCTCAAGCCTACCATATGGAACACATCAACGAACCGGGACTCCCCCTCTTGGGCATTCTCTACCTGCCTGAATACCTCACTGGGGAATATCGGTCCGAAGTCTTGGATAATTTCTCACCATGTGGCTAGTATATCCACACTCAAAGCACCCTCTCTGCTGACGAGGCGGTGGGAACTGTGCGGTGCGGGTGCTCCAAGACCCATGAACACCTGAGTCACCATGTTGAGTCTGAAGCACGAACTGAACTTGTTGTCCCGCAAAACCTCTACCATGACGCATCCTGCCTCCAAAATAAGGACCTGTATATCTCCTCGGTCTACGAGGACCCCTCGCCTCCTCAAACTCTCTCTCCTGATTTTGTCTGCTCTCTCTCTCATAACCCTGCCTGCCCTCTCTCTCTAGCATGCATATCCTCTATCCTTCTAGCAATGTTCACCACCTGCTGATATGGAATATCCATCTCCAACTCACGGGCCATGCTGGACCTCATGCTAGGAATAAGCCCCTCAATGAACCAGCGAACCTTCTCGTGAATAGTAGAAACCAAGGCTGAGGCATGTCTAGCCAAATTGGTGTAACAGACATCATACTCCGAGATGGTCATAACACCCTGGTGCAAATGCTCAAACTCCACGCTTCATGAATTCTCGAGTCTTAGAGGAACAAACTCTCTCAGAAACATATCTGAAAACTGAGTCCAAGTCAGTGAAGCTGCCTCGTCTGGACTGTCCAACTTATAGGTGCGCCACCAATCATAGGCGACTCCTCGAAGCTAAAAAGTAGTGAAAGAAACCCCGCTCGATCTAGAGATACCCATAGTACGGAGGATACGGTAACACTCATCAAGAAACCCCAAGGCATCGTTTGATGCTAATCCACTTAACACCGGAGGACCATACTTCTTGAACCTCTCTAGTCTCATCTGCTCCTGCTCGGAAGCCGCTGCCATACCCTCGGGATGAACTGATGCCACAGGCGGTGCAAGAATAATCTCTGAGACCTGCTCAACATGAGCTCGCTGCTCAGGAATGCGGGCGGCGGGAGTCTGTGCTCCTCCCCCAGCCTGGGATGTGGCTGCAGCAAGGGAAAGCAATCCTGCCTGAGCCAAAGTGGTGTACATACTCATGAACTGTGCCAAAGTCTCCTAAATGGCTGGGGTAGTAGTAGCAATTGGCGTGTTAGGTGTTTGGACTCCGGCTGGATCTGCTGGTGGTACAAGTTCCCGCATGCTTCTTTATCATGAGTAGTGATGTGGAGGTCTGGGGCAATGTTGTATTCAATGTGAGTTGTATTGCCGGCATCCAAAATGTTATTGAGTAGCTATGGTGGTCAGAGTTTATTGCTTTGAGTAATTGAGCTGCGTGGAACAACATGTGATCGTATTATGGGTTGGAATTTTGGCTCGATTCAGCTTGTTCAGGTTTATACAATGTGATTATTTGAGATTCAGATCCTATGATGAATTTCAGATATTGAGGTTTGGGTTTTCTTCTAAGCTAATAGGCTAACTAGGAGGTACGACCTTTAGTTACGTTCCATTGTTAGTTGTTCTTAGGTTGGGTTATGGGGAATCACACCGAGTGTATGTATGGTGATCTCATGCAGTGGTTCAATGGCTTTAGAACGACTCCGAGCACGTTCGAGGACGAACGTATGTTTAAGTGGAGGAGGATGTAATGACTCGATGGATCGTTTTGAGCAATTGCACTCGATTTGGTAGTTTGAGGCCTCCACCACCTTCACATTATATATATCGACTTCTATGCATGATTGGATTCAGTTGTTGGATGAATCTGAGTTGAATTGGAAGAAGGAACCTAGTTTTGGAAGGTTAAATAGTGAAAATTTAACCAAAATTAGACTTTTGAGTAACGGCCCCGAAATGGGTCGTGGGTGATCTCAACTGCTTCGAATATTGATTTTGGACTTAGGCACACGTCCAGATTTGGATTTGGAGGTCCGTAGGGTAATTTGAGGTTTTTCGGCAAAAATGGGAAAAGTTGAAGTTTGGAAAATGGAGAGGTTTGACTCATTATTGACTTTTGTGATATCGGGGTTAAAATTTTATTTCTAGAGTAGGAATAGCTCAGTTATGACATTTTGGACTTGTCTGCAAAATTTAGCTTCATTCCTGCTTGATTTGATAGGTTTTGGCACGAGTTTTCGAAGTTGGAAGGTTTGAAAGTTCCTAAGTTTGATTTGTGTTGTGATTCGTTGTTTCGGCATTGTTTGATGTGATTTGAGACCTCGAGCGAGTCCGTGTTAGGTTATATGACTTGATTGTGTGTTTGAACAAGGTCCCGAGGTCCTCGGGTGTTTTTCGGGTGGGCTACGAGTCTTTTTCCTCCTATTTTGAAATGCTGATATCTGTCAGTTGGTTTCCTTCATCGCATTCACATCTGCTCCTCCGTGTTTGTGAAGAGTTATATTGGAGGAGGAATTTATTGTTCTTCGTGTTCACGTTAATGATCAGAGCAGACTCAACCCTTAGGAAGAGTAGGCGCTAATTACTTTTACCCAATAGTGGTATCAGGGTCAATATCCACAGGGAGCTAGATTTGGGAGTCGAGTATTTGTGAAGTCTAGACAAGCGTTTTGGCTTCTAATTTTGCTTCCATCATTTTTGGTTTGTTTTTATATTTGTCAACTACACTTTTAATAACTACTAGATTGAACTAAATTATGCTAAGATAATGATTTTAGATTGTATGCAATAAGAGAAAAGCACTAGGGTCGTAGCACTCACCTAGGTGACTAATTAACGGGTATAGAATTCTAATACCAGGATGATAATTAAGGGGAATATGGATAACCATTGCACTTTAGCACTCACTCTCACACCTCTTTGTAGAGAGAGTGATTTTTGCCCAATTGACTCTCTCGAGACCAATTGGGTAGGCTAATTTGCCCAAGCAACTTTAAGGTTCAAGTGGGGTAATTACTCTCTCAAGGTTTAACCCGTTACTTGGGACTACCATTCTCATGGGTCCATTGCAAATCCTTGTTGGGTTAATTGTGAGGTCATAGACTCTCTTTATCAAGAAGAGTCAAGACCCACTAAACTAGACTTAGTGTTTGCAACCACCAAATCTAAGTGAAAACATACAATCAACCCAAATACCAAACACCCAATATCATCCAAGCATTAAGCAAAAACACCCATTAATTACCCACACTAGGGTTCAGCCACAACCCTAGCTAATGGGTTTAGCCAGACATGGAAGAAGTAGAAATAGAATAAATACTAGAAGAAATTAACATAATCATTAACTAAATGCTTAATCTACTTGAATCCACGTTAATTACAAGAGAAAATTGCCTAATGTAGGCTAATACAAAGTGCCTCGTGCTCAGCTGCTAAAACAGATTACCAAAAAACTCCCCCTAAAAAAGTAAAATGTTCTATTTATACTACACAGGAAAAACCGGACAAAAATACCCCTGAGGGTCTGGCGCGGATCGCATAGAAATGACATGCGGCCGCGTAGGGCAAATGGCCTTCAGATTTGTGCTTCTGGGCTTGGGGATGCGGACCGCATAGAAATGTCACGCGGCCGCCTAGGTTGAGTCATTAGAGTTTGTCCCATTGTTGACTCTCTGAACTTTTACCCACGCGGACCGCACTGCTTTGGTTTGCGGCCGCGTGGGACTTTGCCTTGAATTTCTGAGCCTTTGATCACCCATCAGTGCGGACCGCGTGGAAATGGATGTCGTCCGCGTGGATCTTCTTCACTTTTGACAGTTCACTGAACTTTCCTGCGCTACCGTGTGGCAAAGCAGTGCGGACCGCACAGGTCAGTCTTGAACTTGGCAGCTTTCAGAACTTTCCTGCGCGGCCGCACATCAAAACAGTGCGGTCCGTGCAGGTCACTTATTTCCCACTTTCAATCATCTTTTGACGCTTGGTAGATTTCACTCCCTTTTGAGCCGATTTGTGATATTTATCATCTAGTCACTCAATCTTGCAATCAAGCGCAACTTGTAAGCAATTTAGGACTAATCTAGAGCAATTTATGCACAAAGCACAGGTAAGAAGGGGTATAAAACATGTACAGTTCATAGTTATTAACTCCCCCAAACTTAAACCTTTGCTTGTCCTCAAGCAAATAAAATGAGACCTAACCCTCAATGGAAAACATCCAAGTAATTCCTGTTTGCCCTAAAGTAACCTCAACAAGCATCAATTGGGACTAACAATTGCCCTCATAGCGAATGCATCATTAACATATTTAAAACTTTGAAAACTTGTGGATCAAGTGTGACACAAGAGCCTCGAGAGTTGACACATCTCATCAAGGAACCTTTCTCAAGTACTTTTGTCATTGTGGAACCCAAACTCACACATCCTCGACTCTCCCTAAGTGAACCTCACCTTTTAGAGTATTTCCACACAAATCGAGGTGGAAGGATTTCTCGCTCATCTCTCACAAAGAAGAGACCCTAAGTCCGACACTAAGTACCATATGCTTGCCCTTCATGTAAGTATCCACTAATGTAGGCTTCCCTCAACTCAATATCATGTAGGGCTTTTGAGGAGTCATTGTGAAGGCTTTTGGGTAAAGGCAGGATATGCTTTTGTTCACATGGGTTCAATCTTCCCTTAAACGCTTCCTCTGATTTGTTTTGTCACGCTTTCTTGACTCCAATGGGTGATTCACCTCTTTCAAGGGGTTAGAGAGACACATTGTCACTCTTTCTTTTGCAATTCAAACCTTTTTCTCCTTTTGTCTACGTTTTCAACCTTTTTGTCCTTTGATTCCCTTTTTGATTCTTATTCTCTTTTTGACTTACTTTTTGTCTTTCTCTCTTTTTCATTGCCTTCCTTTTCTTTTGCTTTTGTACCTTCTACAACATTGTTTCCTTTCTAGTCCCCCCCCTCCCAAACTTAGACATTCGCCACTACTCAAGGGAAGATTTGTGTGCCAAGAGAAGGTCTAATTGAGAACGGGTATAGGCTTGTAACTTGGTTTATGAAAGAACAAGGTTTAAGGCTCAAAAGTGTGAACTAGGGATCATTACAATGGTAGGTCATGAAATGGATTAAGATAGCATTTTTGGATCAAGGAGAGCCTACAATCACTTCTCAAGTCAAGTTCCACCTATGATTTCGCCTCAACAAACATTCGGGGCAAGTTCTAGACCATTGGCTCGGTACTTGGACTCACAAATCGAATTCTCGCCACACATACACTCAAGGATTGCCAAAGACGGAGTCGAGGGCCCACAACGACCTTGGATACGATTCAAGCAGACAATGGCTCAACATGACCATATGATGATTGTTTGGTCAACACAAGGGTCTCAAGGCCACGACTTTTACCATCCTAAACACAACTTAATGCCTTTGACCATAAGATCAAAGGAAAATGTGCTAGGCCTAAGTGAAGCTTTGCCTGAGGTACCCTTAACTACTAAAACTTGAAAATCAAAAATTGACTCAACCCTTAAGAAAGTTGTCACGCTATCTATCCTTGGGAAGAGCCACCCAGTTCACACAACACTCTACCCTTGGAAAGAACTTTGGCATGAAGAAAACCAAGGGCTTATTGCAACACCAAAGCAAAACCAAAAGGAGGCTACGAGCCTAACTTTGCAACTAAAACGAAAAATTTTAACGAAAATAACAAAAATTGAAAGAAAGCTCAAATGACAATCAAATGAATATGAACACAAGGGGAGTAGAATATACAATTGAGGGAGTTCAGAATGAAAATTTATATACAAATCATCTATATCTATGAATGTACTGAAAGTAAAGAATATATACAATCATCCAGTCAATCAAAAATTAGGGCCACCCGAATAAGAGCTAGCATTGACCCCAATGTTAACTACCAAATAAAGCATCAAAAATAGGCAAAGGATATAGAATGGCCCCTCAAGCCTCATCAGCTGCCCTGTGCTGGTCAGTGGCTCCCGTGTCCTCTGTATTAGTAGGGACATCAGACTGGTCCCCAGCCTGCTGCTGCTGTGCTACTGGGACTGGTAGAACTGTGGAGGGCTCAACATCTGGAGCACTGGAGGGACCCTCATGATCTGGAGCGATTGCTATCACAACTACCTCAGTACTAGGGAGTTTTCTCTTCTTCTTCGGCCTGTGCTCCTCCTCCTGTGGCTGCCCAAATGGTGGCTCTACGGCCGGCTCCCCAAAAAGCAAGTCAAGTGGCAGCTGATTTGCCAATAGCTTGTCTACCTGTACCTTCAATGTCGCCACCGACTCCTTCGAGGCCTTTGTCTTTCTCAGCTTTCTGTGCTTCTTGGACAAGTCCTTAAGTGCTTTGCTGTGCTCACCGACTGCCTTGGTCAAGGTTTCCTGCTTTGCCATCATTTGCTCTTGGTTCTCTAAGATTTTATTCAAAGTATCCTCAATAGAAGCAGGGATCTCAACAGCCACCGGCGCTCCCTAAGCATGTACGACTGTGGTCAATGTGGACAACTTGGATGTCACAGTCGACATCCAGTTGTTCAAACTGGCTAATGAATGCGTAAGCTGGTTGGTGGTGAACCTGTGAGTCTTTGATACCGGGATCACCAGATCAACAGTGGCAGAACTATGGAAGGTCCTGGGGTTAATGTAGTGGGCTTAGTGAGCTGCTCAGTAGCAGCTGGCTCTTCAGACTGGCCAGCTACGGAAGAAGTGGAGGCCTGACTTTTCTTGGCATTCTTTGGGTTGTCAGGACCCTTCTGATCATACCATGAGTAATGAGCCACTGGAGGTACTGAAACATCATATTTCTTTTTCTTCACTTTCAATTCTTTGAAGTTTAGGGAGAATGTGTTGGGGAAAGAGTAGTTTGTCTTTGTCTCATTACCCACAGTAGAAATCACCCTATGCATGATGTTGCCCATATTCAATGGAAATTCGGCCATGATGGAAGCAACCAAGACAGCACGATCAATGGGGACAGAGTGATCATGTGTGGACAGGTCAAGCCGATTGCACACGAATGTCAACCACCCTTTGGCTTCAAAGTTGAGGGTGTTCTTGAATATCTTCTCCTGTGCTTTCAGCCACATAGAGACTGTACCTGGAGCTGCTAAAATCCCAGCTAACCACGGGCGAACTTCTTCTTTCATATCCAGCTTCTCCAAGTATTGAGACTCATCCTCTTCCGCAAATCCCAAGTAGTCATTAAGTATCTTCCCATCAAATAGCACAATCTTGTCCCTCGCTCTTGTAGTTGTGGAGCCCCAAACTACGTGGTGGACATTGCTGTAAAACTCCTTCACCATGTGCTCATTTGCCATTCCCGCATGTTCTTTGAAGAAGCCCCAACCCTCTCTCGTACGGAATTGTGCTTGTACATGAGGGTTGTGAGGAACTAAATCAGCATCAATGAACGGCCTCTTCGGAATCAGCTTCCTCTTGGGCCACCACTCCTTGAATCGGTGGAAGGCGACTTCACTTACAAATCTATCTTCCCATGCCTCTTTCTTCCTGGTTCTATCTAGACCCCCAATCTTTAGCTCACCACCCTCACTCTCCTCTGATGATGAAATTACGGGAGAGGTGGAATATTGCTCGTCAGGTCCTTTTTCAGCTCCGGACTCATCAGACGAGTCCGAGAGTACCACATTCACTGGCCTCTTGGAGATGGCCACATTTGAATGCTCAGGGGAAGATGACTCTGGTGCTGGAATCTCCACAGACATGTGTGTGGGGACGGACTCTGAAGTCACGCTCAGGGAAGGTGCGTACTCACTACCTGTTGACTGAGAGGCAGCCCTATCGCCCTCCCAAATTATCTTTCTGTTCTTCTTTATTGTCTCTTTGTCCTTGGTAGTGAGTTTCACAACCCTTCTGATTGTCCTCCCTTGGGAAGAAACACCCCTCCTGATTTGCTTCTCCTTGACCCCACATTGTATTTTTTTTTCCTTGACGTACCATTGTCTGCAAGAGATACAAGTCTAACGTTGTTAGTGGAAGCACAGAAGGAGTAGACCGTTTAAATTTCAATGCATATTTGCAGACATAGTATTGCAGACTGAGGGGCGCGGACCGCACAAGAATTCACGCGGTCCGATCAATACAAAACTCCAATTATTCTACTCTCTGAACATGACCTACGCGGGCCGCACTGCTTTGGATCGCAGTCGTACTGGGTTCACGCGGACAGCATAAAAATGGTCACGCGGTCCGTACTGATCAGACTACCAAAATGCAACCTCTCTGAACTTTGGCCACGCGGTCCGCACTGCTTTGGACCACGGCCGCACTGGGTTCACTCGGACCGCATACAAATGGTCACGCGGACCGTGCAGAGAGGTTGTTCATTACCAATCAAAGGCACGCGAAGCGCACACAAATGTTGTGCGGCCGCGTAGGGCAAACGTAACTGGGTAGCTCCTTTTTTTGTTCTTTTTAGTCCAATTTTTAACATTATGGGTCCTAGGTGTCCCTACTCAGTTGTTTTAACAAAAATATATGCCCAAGTTCAACAAAAGTTCACAAAAACCTATTTTAATAGTTAACTAAGACGAACAAGAAAGAAATTAATAAGTTATTCTAGTAGAAATCAAATAAAATAAACACAAATTAAACTAAGAATTGAAATGAAGATGAGATGTTACCAGGGGTTAATAAGAATGAAAATATGTGCACAATTGATGTGGGTGAACAGTAGAAATATGAGCTCAGATGAAAATTTGAGAAAAGGTTTACAGGATGCCCAAGGCTCCTATTTATAGAAAACCGTGGGACCCAGTTCTTACTTACCTGCGCGGCTGCACAAAAATGTCATGCGGACCGCACAGGATTTTAATCCTCAGATCATGCGGCCGCGTGAGAAACTTTATAGACTTATCTATTTCGGCAGTTTCCATGCGGACCGCACAGAAATGGTGTGCGGCCGCATGGAAAACTTCAGAGAGATGCCAAGTTTTCTTCTTCCAGCACGGACCGCACAAAAATGTCATGCGGCCGCGCTGGGTCTTCTGAGTTTAACTCCTTCAGTAGCTCAAGCCCACGCGGACCGCACTGTTTTGGGGTGCGGCCGCGTAGGCACTGTTTAGAGACTGTTCATTGTTCATTTTGCCCTGCACTGATTCAACATTATCCCTGCAACACTTCACAAACCATCAGCTCAAAAATCCTACTCTACAACAGAAAAACAAAGAAATTCAAAAGATATGGGTTGCCTCCCAAGAAGCGCCTGATTTAACGTCGCGGCACGATGTAAGTTAGCATCATCTTACTTCAAATAAATAAGCTCCACCACGTGGCTATCATCAACCTTGCCCAAGTAATGTTTGACACGATGCCCATTAACCTGGAATACTTCACCATTTTTGTTTTTAAGATCAAGGGCACCGAAAGGAGTTACAAAGACCACTTCAAAGGGACCACTCCATTTGGATTTTAGCTTCCCCGGAAATAACCGTAGCCTAGAGTTGAAAAGAAGAACCATGTCACCCACTTTGAATTCTTTACCCCGAGCATACTTATCATGGAGGTATTTCATCTTGTCCTTATACAAGGACGAGCTGGAGTAAGCATGGAATCTAAAATCATCAAGTTCATTCAATTGATCCACTCGGAGGTTGGCCGCAACATCCCATTCAAAATTTAATCTTTTCAAAGCCCACATCTCCTTATGCTCTAGTTCTACCGGGAGATGACAAGCCTTACCGAACACCAATCGATATGGGGACATACCAATCAGAGTCTTATAACCGTCCTATAAGCCCAAAGAGCATCATCCAACTTCTTTGACCAATCAGTCCTATTTGCATTCATTGTTTTGGACAAAATACTCTTAATTTCCCCTTTAGAAACCTCCACTTGGCCACTTGCTTGAGGATGGTATGGGGTAGTCACCTTGTGGTTAACTCCATATTTGGTGAGCAAAGAATCAAAGGCCTTGTTTCAAAAATGGGACCCCCATCACTAATGATAGCACGAGGGGTTCCAAATCTAGTGAATATGTGCTTTTTCAAAATGCCACGACACTCTTGGCTTCATTGTTGGGAAGAGCGACGGCTTCAACCCACTTGGAGACATAATCTACCGCCACGAGAATATACGTGTTCCCACAAGAGCTTACAAACGGGCCCATGAAATCAATGCCCCATACATCAAAAATATCGACCTCTAGAATGGTGTTAAGAGGCATTTCATCCGTTTTAGAGATCCCGCCAGCTCGTTGACATGCATCACACTTTTTCACCAAATCGCTTGCATCTTGAAATAAAGTCGGCCAATAGAAGCCACAACTTAGAACCTTTGATGCCGTCCTCACTCCCCCATTATGACCTCCATAAGGAGAAGAGTGGCAAGCTTCCAATATGCTCAATTGTTCTTCTTCCGGGACACAACGACGAATTACACCATCGGTGAAAATTTTGAACAAGTAGAGCTCGTCCCAATAGTAATCCAAACTATCCCGCTTGAGCTTCTTCCTTTGGTTAGAAGAGAGCTCATACAGGACTATACCAGTCATAAGATAATTGGCCACATCGTCAAACTACGGCATATCCGGAAAAGCATCAGTAATCTCAACACCATTGCTCGGTCTTCCTTCTTCCTCTAGCCGGGACAAGTGATCCGTGACTTGATTTTCATTTCCTTTTCTATCCACAATCTCTAGATCAAATTCTTGCTAGATTAATACTCATCTCATCAACCTCGCCTTCGAGTATTTCTTTGTCATCAAATACCTAAAGGCGGCATGATCGGTATGGATAATCACCTTGGCCCCCATAAGGTATGGTCGGAACTTTTCCATGGCGAACATAATAGCTAGCAACTCCTTCTCG
>MU693092.1:42111-58589 GCA_026770625.1 Nicotiana glauca
CACACTAGGGTTGAGCCACAACCCTAGCTAATGGGTTTAGCTAGACATGGAAGAAGTAGAAATAGAAGAAATACTAGAATAAATTAACATAATCATTAACTACAAGCTTAATCTACTTGAATCCACGTTAATTACAAGAGAAAATTGCCTAAAGTAGGCTAATACAAAGTGCCTCGTGCTCAGCTGCTAAAATAGATTACCAAAAAACTCCCCCTAAAAAAGTAAAATGTTCTATTTATACTACACAGGAAAAACCGGACAAAAATACCCCTGAGGGTCTGGTGCGGACCGCATAGAAATGACATGCGGCCGCGTAGGGCAAATGGTCTTCAGATCTGTGCTTCTGGACTTGGGGATGCGGACCGCATAGAAATGTCACGCGGCCGCCTAGGTTGAGTCATGCCGACCGCATGGAAAGGGTGCGCGGCCGCACAGTAGTTTTGTCCCATTGTTGACTCTCTGAACTTTTACCCACGCGGACCGCACTGCTTTAGTTTGCAGCCGCGTGGGACTTGCCTTGAATTTCTGAGCCTCTGATCACTCATCAGTGCGGACCGCGTGGAAATAGATGCGGTCTGCGTGGATCTTCTTCAATTTGGTCGGTTCACTGAACTTTCCTGCGCGTTCGCGTGGCCAAGCAGTGTGGACCGCGTAGGTCAGTCTTGAACTTGGCAGCTTTCTGAACTTTCCTGCGCGGCCGCACATCAAAACAGTGCAGTCCGCGCAGGTCACTTATTTTCCCACTTTCAATCATCTTTTGACGCTTGGCAGATTTCATTTCCTTTTGAGCCGATTTGTGATATTTATCATCTAGTCGCTCAAACCTACAATCAAGCGCAACTTGTAAGCAATTTAGGACTAATCTAGAGCAATTTATGCACAAAGATCAGGTAAGAAGGGGTATAAAACATGTACAGTTCATAGTTATCAATTAATCTCTCGCGTTTGCAAAGGATTGCCTTTCTCCTTCTTCGCGTTTACATCCAACCCCTCGTGTTTGCATAGTAGAATTTGGAACGTGGCTATTTCTTCTTTGCGGTCGCATCACAGCCTCCGCGTTCGCGTAAGCCTCTATTTCCAAATCGAGGGTTACACCATTTTCACCATAACTTGACTTGTGGAGCTCACTTTTGAGCGATTCTTTGAGGGCTTTCCACACAAATTAATTGGGTAAGTGTTCTTCACCTAGAATCAAACATGTTCCATGAATTTGTCTTCATTTTTATCATTTAATTTGTAATTTGGGTTGAGTAAAATGTTGGTTTTTGAAGAAAATTCCTAAATAAAAAATTGTGATTTGAGGGGCCAAATGGTATCGGAATTGAATAAATTTTTTATGGTTGAAATCATATTGGAATGGGTATACGGATTTTGTAAAATTTTTCGGGTTCCGAGGTGCGGGCCCAGGGGTTGACGTTTTGACCAATTTTTGGATTTTTGTTAAAGATTGAGACTTTATGATCCGAAATAGTTTCTTATGTGTTTTATTTGTGCTTTGAAGTTAATTTGGTTTAGATTTGAGCCGTCCGGAGGTCTTTTCACCCGAGAAGTGCATTTTAGAGTATCAGTTTGTCAACTTTGAGGTAAATATCTTGCCTAACCTTGTATGGGGGAATTCCGCTTAGGATTTGAGTCTTCTATGCTAATTGTAGTCTGTGTATGCGAGGTGACGAGTCTGTGCTCAGACTTAATTTTGGGAAATTTGCTCTAGGGTTCTTAGGTCCTTATGTTCATTATATGCAAACTATCCCGTTATGATAGAGTTTTCTAATTGCTTAAATTACCTCTATATGCTCCACACGATGTTGCTAGCTTTTATCTAATTCCAACATGTTACATTGACCCTTATTTTCCTAAATTGAAGTGATTGTCTTCCTTATTGTTTTGATACTTCGTGATTGTGAGCTCCTCTATGACTCCGTGCAAATAGGTTACATGCCCAATTGTTGTGGTTACCAGTGTAGTTATCACGTGCTTATTATGTCTTGTTGTTTAGTTGAGGTTTCATGTTGAAGTTAATTGTTGGTACAAGTTTTGTTATAGCTGATTCCCCTGCCGGGACATATTTAATTCTTACTGTTGGTTCCCTTGCCGGAATATGTTTATTCTTGTTGTTGACTCCCCTGACGGCATATGGTTGTTTCCTTGTGGTGCCCTTGCCAGGATTCCTTTGTGATTGGTGTTGATTTGTATATTGGGATCGGGTTGCACGCTGCAACAATATTATATAGTTTGTATCGGGTTGCACGTTGCAACATCATTATATGGTTTGGATCGGGTTGCATGCCGCAATATCATTATATGATTTTGATCAGGTTGCACGCCACAAAAATATTATATGATTTGGATCGGGTTGCACACTGCAATAGTACTATATGATTGGGATTGGGTTGCACGCCGCAACAAGAAAGAATAAAAGTGAATATTGACTATTATGGTGAGGACGAGAGTAAAAGCACGAAGAGTGATGTCGTGCACTTTCTGCTGCTGTGTTTATTTGTTGTTATCAATTCAAGTGATTAAACTACTTAAATTACTTTATTGATGTGATCCTTTGTGTTAGAACCTACAATGTTTTCAATACCTTACCATATTTATGTATATATATACTCCAATACTTCAAACTTCAATAATTGTTACAGCCTTAATTTAATTAGTTTCTCAATTATACCCCCTTAAACCATCTGAGGTTTTATTTTACTTATAAATGAATTTTTACTAAGTTTTAAATAATTAAATCTCATGTTAAAGGTAATAATCCATTCAATGTTATACTTTTAAATTAAAAGGGGTGCTTCCTTTATTCAAATGATGTCAAAAGAAACAACTTCATCATTCCTCGGTGGCTTTCCCATTTAGTTTAGAAATTATAATTTTACTTGTACTAGGTAAATGGGACTTCTTGAGCATATTAAATGCATTGTGCGGATATTATGTATTCTATAGCATATGGATTCTATTGTTAAAAGTGAGATGGAAATATGGGGGAACAAGGTGCCATGCGTGCGGAAGGTTTGGAAGTTAAGACTTTGATGTGAGAAATCGAGGATTGAGATGATCGGGATTGTGTATTAGACATGTTGTGATTGATTGAGTGGGGATTTCCTTCTTTAATTGAATACATTCTTACTTGTCTCAGTTCTTGTTATGTCAGTGTTGATTTACTTGGTTATCATTCATTACTACCCGCGTTCTCCCTTTATTGTTCGTACTGTTTGTATTTTGATTTCTTTCCGCTATTGATATTACCTCGTTATCTTTATATCGATGTTTCAATATCATATCCTATTTATTTCGTTTGACCAGTAGGTGTCTTGGTTGTTCCTCTTCACTACCCCACCGAGGTTAGTCTTGATACTTACTAGGCACCGCCGTGGTGTGCTCATACTACACTTCTGCACATTTTTTGTGTACATATTCAGGCATTGATCGATAGTAGCTGTGTGGGTCATCGCAGTGGAGACTCATGATAACATGTTACTGCGTTCGGAGGCCTCTGAGTCACCTTCATTTGTATTTACGTTTCATTGATTCCTTCTCATTCTGTAACATTGCTGTATTTATTTTGTATTACTACTCTTAGAAAGGCTTATGACTTGTACCATCGGTTTTGGGAATTGTGATTTATGGAGAGTTATTTAATTTGAATTCAGTAAATGTTAATGTTATTTCTGCAAATGTTTGGCTTACCTAGTTTAGAGACTAGGTGCCATCACGACTCCTTCGAAGGAATTTTGGGTCGTGACAAATACAAGTGTATGACTCTAATGATTAGTCCGAATACTCGACCCGGAACATAATAAACCCTAGGTTTTTAATTGATTAATATGATACTTCTTAAAGTTGTTTGTTATCCCTCGGACTAAGCTTGGATTGGTTTGATGCAAACTTAGGTCACCTGGACTTCGGAGTCCGAGTTGAGTGAGAGCAGTGTCTCGATTTTTTAAATAAATCTAGCCTTTCTAGGCTTCTTTGATAGTCCTCGCGTGAGAGTTTTCTCGAACTCGGGAAGCCTTCGGACTTTAGCAATTGGGTGAGTGTTTGCTCGATTATCGAAATAAAGATAGCACTTAGGCTTTATAGATAGTCCCCGAGTGAGAATTCACTCGAACTCGGGTAGCCCTTGGGCTTACTAGACGAGTGAGTGTTTTCTAGAGCTCGAATTAAAGATATCCTTGGGACTTTATAAATCGTCCCCCAATGAGAACTTGCTCGAACTCGGGTAGCCCTTGGGCATAGCAATCGAGTGATTGGCTACTCGAACTCAACTCATATATTGTTCTCAATAACTTATGACAAACTAATTCCCGATGCCTTGGTCCTGCCGTCAACATTGTGACATCAGCGATTGAAGAGACTTAAGGGTTGCTTTTTTTTGGATTCCCAAAAATCATTAATTACAGGCGCCTGACGGTCGGCCTTATGGCTTCCTCACCACGTTTAAGCGATTTAATCTTTATAAATAGACAAACCCCATAACCTTGCAAATTTTATTCCCTTAGTGCTTCCAAAGTTTTATTTAGCCTTTTCCAATCTCCTTGATCTCCCCTTTCTCTTTTCTAACAACATTTTCCATCTTTTCGGATCTTTCACTTAGAGATGGTTAAGACTTCTAAATTTGTTCCCCAAAAGGAAAAAGCTCCTTCATCTTCTCGATCGACCAAGAGAAAAATGGTAGTGCCACCTCGTATCGAGGAATGAATCCCCCGTCATGTGAGATAACGTCCGATTTCAAAATAAAAAAACCTATCTCCACGCTGGGCCGATGCGAGCCTATGTCTCAATATATTTATTTGGTGACTAGGACCAAGCTTGATCAAGTAAAAGAGGATTGTGAATGGGATAACAATAAAATGATAATGATTCCTTCCTTTAAGGAAGATATAACCACGTATAAAGCAGGATACTTGAGTGTATATACTTGCCCGTTTACATTGGGCCCTGCAATTCTGACCCAGGGTCCCATAGACTCGGTTTTCCTCGACTTTTCCAATGGTTTCAAGTGACGCTCAGCCAGATCTATCCTTCCTACTGGCGAATTATTTACTTGCTCAGGTTCTTTTTTACCCAAATTTATGGGATGTTCTTCACCCTCGACCATTTGCTCAAATTGTATAGTCCTCGATTTTATTGGGGGGAGGGGGGGCTTGCTAAAGTTGAAATGTTGATCTTTAAAATCTCTATTTGTTAGTATTGATGAGGAAAAAGACCGTGGGTGGATGAGCCGGTTTGTCAGTGTCCAAACCTCCGATATCAGTCCCGCTGATTGGATGTCGTTCCCCAAGGAGTGGAACATGAATCGTAAGTGTACTATGCTTCTTTTTGTTTTCCCGACTTCGTATTTCCCTTCGACTTAAATTTTTTGTAATGGTGCAGTTGTTGCTTGGTTTCCCAGTAAGGTCCCGGACCTCAAGGGTTGGGTTCGAAAGCTGGTCTTCGCCTCCCTCTACTCGTAGCATTGCTAGCGAGATTTGGCCAAGGGTCGATGGGAGGCAAAAAACCATGGTGAGTTCTTTGTTTGTTTTCCAGTGTTTCGGTTATGGGATATTGATTTTGATTTTACATAGGTCTGAGGAATGCCGTTGCATTGAGGGTGGATCCAGCTGGTGAAGTGGAAGCTCCGAAACCTCCCAAAGAATGAAAAAGAAAAACAAAAAAATCTAAAAGTCTTCCAAAGCCAAAGAAGAGCGTGGCTCGAAAGCCTAAGGCCGATACAACGGCCTTATCCTCAGAAATAGCCCTACGCCTCGGTAACAGGATGAAGAATAAGATGATGATTGCCCGCTAGTAAACCATCAAATCAATAATGCTGATACTTCGAGACCCATCGAACCAGCAGCGGTTGATGAGGCCCACTCTTGGGTTGAAGAAATCTCCAAAGGGAGTTCAAACAAGGTCCTTGGACCATCATCTAGAAAGAAGGCACCTCGTTGAGGAGTTTATTATGAGGGCAAGGCCAAACATCTTGACCCCAAGCCCCTTTAAATGAAATAAAATTCCCCGGGCGGATCACTCAGGGTGATTAACGTGGATGATTCTCCCCTTGGACCCGAGTTCTCCGAGGGGCTGATCAGGGAGGCTGCAAACAAGATACCTTCTGGAGTAGGAGTAAACCAAGTAAGGCACGACATCTTTTGAGAATGTCTCGAAGGGCTTGATGATGGCCCTGACCCCGATGCTTCTTTCCTTTTTTGATGATGTAATACTCTTTTGAATAATCGACTCTTTTCTTTATTACATCTTTGTTTGAACTATTCCGGATCTGACTTTCCTTCTTTTTTATGAAGGCCTCCCAAGCACTAGCTCGTGCGGCATGTTTACAGGTTCGGCAGTTTTAGGATTCATGTTCTTTGGAGTTGAACACTGGCGACCTGCTGAGCTTGCAGCATTTCGAATATCGCTTGGAAGATGACTCCTCCTTCATACAATCCTCATGCTTCTTGGACTCCAGCCCGGGCTTCCCTGTGTGCATTAACGGGGATTGTGCCTGCTTTTGTGTTTAAAGTGTTGTGGGAGGTAATATCAACTGGCTCCATATTTTTCACTCCCCCAGGGTTTACGGGTGGTACACCGAGACCTTTGCTACTGTTTTCTCCAAGTCCTTCACTGTCATGAGCAGGAGCATTTTGCGTGCTAGACATGATTAAGCCTGAAATCAAAGAAAATTTGACAAGAAAGTGTGAAGAATAACGTGTGTTATAATAAAGTTAGCACTAAAATAATCACTATTATTTTTAGCCCCACGGTGGGCGCCAAACATTGTACCTTAAAAATGGTATTGACTATTATATTTGATTTTGTGGTTCTAAAAATATGTGATTTATTTCAATAGTAGTTGTTAGGCAATAGATGCGAAGTGTAAGTAAAGAGAATAAGTTATGCAAACCAATGTTGTCTCAAGACTGGCCTTAAGCAGGCTGGAATAGGGGGCCTCGAGGTCTAGTTAGGGCAGTTGGCAATGAACAATTGATGAAGAAACAATGATATCGAAGGCCTCAAAGATAGCCTTTTGTGGTTAATAATGGGGAATAAAAGAAGAACAATAAATGAACAAGCAATAAATATGTAGAGTAATTGTTGGGCACGTTTAGGCAAGAAAAATAGAGAATATTTTACTGTATTCAATATCCATCCGTGTTACAAAATGACATGGGTCCCCTTTATATAGGAGGGGGGAATCCCAACATAGTAAATGTATAATAATAATGAGGAAATGCTATTGGTATAACTTTATAATGGCTCCGTATATATTTATACTATTCTTGCCGACCTGGTCAGCTCTAACCACGTGTCTTAGGAGCTTTCTCGCATTTCCATGACGATCATCAATTTGTACTGCTCCGAGATTGACCACAGTGAACCTTCGATATGCTCCCTCGAAGGACGTACCTCCAGGTCCCACTTCAAATTTTGCTTCGAACTTCTCGAGGTCGGGCATGGAGTGCCATAGTAGCCCAAAAGTCAAACTCCCCAATTTTGGCTGTATACAGATACATATATGAGGTGACAAGAATATATGTATGTGCCGGGGTTAATCATGCCCGGGGGTAGATTGTGCTATTATTGTGTCTTGTAGAATTATGTAACTTTCTTGCTTCATGCCTCACTTGATTTACCGATATAAGAATGTAGTAAAAATGTTGTTGATCAAGACTTAGCCTAATATAACTTGGTCAAATTTGATAAAATTATGAGAATACATTGATGTGTCCAGTTTGGTCATCTCTTTCCAGAATCACTACTACATTGCTACGGTCAATATTTTGAGATGCTGGATTTTATACTTGTGTTGCTGATAAATTGTGATATTCGTGGAATTACTTGAGTTATACAGACCTTGAGGGCTTATTGAATCATTTTTTGCTTAGAAATTCTGTGATTTAGAATTTGTTGGAATATTCGTTTGAACACTCTCCTCGATGTTATTTATACTTCTTGCCTTGCCATTTTATTGATATCATATGGTTGGCAAGGAAGAGTGTAAAGCACTAAGGGTGATGCCGTGGCGTTTCATATACATTATTTTGTGAGGAAGAGTGTAAAGAACGAAGGGTGATGTCGTGCCATTTCATATACATTATCATGTGAGGAAGAGTATAAAGCACGAAGGGTGATGCCGTTCCATTTTATTTATATTATTATGCTTTTAATATTGTGAGGTCATGGCACGAAGGGTGTTTTTGTGCAGGTGAGGATGAGGGACATGCATTATGATATGATATCTGTTTTCCGTGTATACATTTCCACCTTTACCTTGTCTAAGTGATATGTTGTTATTGTCCCGTACTTGACCTCTATCTCGAATTGTTGTTGGGTTGTCCGTGTGTTTTACTTTCTTAACTTGTATATACCATGCCCATTTCCCTGCTTTTGATATTATACTCATGTCATATCTATTATGCCATGCTTTAGTTTAAGCATTCCATCAGGCTAGTCATTCATGCCCTTACAAGTTAACTTGTGAAGATCTTATGTTTCCTTCTTACTTGTCATATTTGTACTTAGGCCTCAAATATACTAGTTAATTGATGATGATACCCCTTGCTTCCCATTTGTTGTTATTGCTCACATGCTTTCCATTTTGTCCTTTACTGCTGCCCACGTGTGTATCATTGTCCATTGGTGTTACTTGCGTATTTCCTACTTTATAATTCCTATTATTGTGTTTCAGTCATATGGTTGGTTCTATTATACGTACATTTGGAAGGATGAGTTGAACACATGAAGGGTGTTGTTTTGCTAATTGAATTGTAATATAAACATATTTATACATAGTGAGGATGAGATAGAAGCATGAAAGGTGTTACCGTGCCATGTGACTTGATATTTTGGATAAACTTCTTATGCCAGGAAAGATTGTAAATCTACTACTGTGATTCTTTTTAGTAATTGTTGACTGTCTCGTAGAATGGTGTACGGTACTTTTATCTATTATGCTTCGAACTGCTTTTACTGTTAATCTAATGTACATATTATCATAGTAAGCATCTTTTAACTAAAATCCTTGTCACTACTTCGTTGAGGTTAGACAAAATACTTACAAGTACATGGGGTCGCTTGTACTTATACTGCACTTCTGCACGTTGCGTGAAGATTTTGGAGTGGATCTGCTGGTGACGTCGGGTGCGGATTCGGAAGATGTTCGTACGTTTGGGTATAGCTGCCACTTGTCCTTGTTAGCTTAGATTATTGCTAATCTATTTATGTAACCTTCAAGCAGAACATGTATTTATTTGTATCGGTTTTGATTCCAAATATAGAAGCTCGTGATTCGTACTACATGGTCTTGGATTAATTTGTAATTGTGCAGTTATCTATTCACTTTTCGCCTATAATATCTGTTGAGTTGTATTTTGTATTAGTTTTCTTCCCTAGCGGGTTTAGTTAGGTGCCATTACTACTGTTGGTTTTGGAGTCGTGACAAGGTGGTATAAAATCACTTTCACAGGTTCTACGAGACATGAGAAAGTGTCTGGTAGAGTCCTGCAGATCGGTATGATGACGTCCATACCTATCTTTGGGAGGCTACAGGGCATTTAGGAAAAATTTGCATTTCTTCTTTGCTTATCATACATCCTTGCTTCAGCTTGAAATCTATGACTTTGAATCTTCTCGATCGCTCATATGTGATTTTATGCTCAATAGCTATGTGCCTATGATCGGTGATGCACATGGATTATGATGGGCTATGGATGCTTGATTACCATCACGATGTTTTGTCTAGCCATAGAAGCAGATGCCATGTTAAATCTTCTAGTCATTCAATTGTGGTATGAGGAGGGTTCCTATGTCTGGTTGGTAAGCACGAATTTTGGAAGATTGGCTAGTGGCCAGTGTCGCACCCATTTTTTCTCGCGAAATCGGGTTTTGCCGTTCGACAACTCTATTGAGAGGGTATGGAAAGGAATTGGTTAGAGTCACCACCTAATGGATTAAGGTGCGTTAGGGCACCTATAACAGATAACTCAGATTGTACTAGTTTGAATCACCAGAGATAGGGTAAGGGCTCGAAATTACCTTGAGGCAAAGGTGTTAGGCACCGCTGAAGGTCCAATACGGTGGGTCCCGACCGAACTTAACTTATGAAATTGTCTAATAAAGAAGCTAGAGAATTATTTAATAGGGATGGGGATCCTAAATTTTTAGCCTAAAAGTTCACCCCGTGCAACATAAATAATACTTTTTACCTTCCTCGAGTCGGGGTGTAACTCATATTATTCAGCGGGCACATACTATCATCTCCTGCTACCCGATTACTATCTTTAAGTTGTTACTTAAATCTCTCTAGTTGATTCTAATTCGTTTCCTATGAGTGCACTTACGTCCCTTACCTATGGTCCTACAAGTATTAGGACTTCTATTTGGCGTGGTTCTAAACTCAGCTTAGGTTGCTCAAAATTGTAAAACTAAGGGACATACAAAACACATTGGACTTCTCATGCAAGACCAGATAAGGCTCTATTTAGCCTCCACACATAAGGCGGCAAATGCATGCAAAACTTACTGGCGTATTTACACTTTAATCAATTAAGGATATTTGATCCTATAAACAAGATTTCTACGTGATTTTAGATTTTTAAATATGCTGATGGTAATTTTTGAGTGATCTGGTAATTAACTACTGATTTCAATTAGAGAATTTGAACCTATAGGCATGTTATCTAAGCGTTTTAACTAACAGTGGTGATTACTGGATTATATTCAAAATTCATTAACCGAGTCCTATAGGAATAATTTCTAGTGACAATAGTTAACCCAGCATTGATGAATATTCAAGAAACGAGTGAAGCAATTAATTAACTGATTCAGATCCTATAAGCATGATTTCTATAAAGAAACTAATTTTAGATCCTATAGGCATGATCTCTAAAATTAAAACTGATTTTAGATCCTATAGGCATGATCTCTAAAACTAAAAGTGATTTTTGATCCAATAGGCATGATCTCTAAAATTAAACTGATTTTAGTCCGATAGGCATGATATCTAATTAAATAGCATACGGGCAGAAATTTAGACACATTACCAGAAAATAGTTGAGTCAAATATTGATCCCATATGCATGATTGCTAATACACTTTATTAGACAAATTAACGTATCCTATAGGCAGGATTTCTAACAAAAGTTGTAATATTAATCCTATAGATAGGATTTCTAATACAGAACTCATACAATTTTAGCAGAGTTAATATCACCAATGAAAGTCCTATAGGCAGGACCTCTAATAAACGTAGAACTTAACAGTTTTGGACAAAATGAGCAAAATTATTAGCGTAGATGAAACCCTATAGGCAGGATTTCTACCTAGTTCAAAAAAAGAAACAAGAAACCCTCTTGATTGCACTAAATACCCCAGAATCAGTTTATTACAAAGTTATTACAGACCATATTAGCAAACGAATTAAATGATAGTAATGGAACAATCTATAGGGAGCCTTTATCAGGCCCATATACACCTGGGCAACCAGGCCTTTAAACCATTTCCACCTTGACTTATTATTTAAGGTACAACATAGCCAATAATTAATAATTCACCCATAGCATATATAAAATAGGTTTCTAGTGTGTCAAAGTTCCCAAGGGCCTAAGCGACCCAGGGCAATGCTCACACAAGAACCACATACTTAGAAATAATTCAAAAGAGATTAGGAGCCAGTTGCCAGTGCGTCAGATTTCACAAGAGTCTCACATGGACCCTGCGCAGTGCTCACACTGGGTGGTTGAGGATAGAACCTAAAGGACTAAGATTGAGAGTTTTAAAAAGAGTAACAACATATGAAAAGAGGCAGGGACAAATTTAAAACAGTTTGGATTTCTCAGAAGAAGACTAATACCAGAATGTTTTAGAACACAAAACATGTATGCATAATGACATTGAGAAAACAAGTAAGGGTGGAAAAGTACACTATTTTATAACGACCCAATTGGTCATTTTGAGCTTTTGTACCTTCATTGCTAGTTCTCGGGCACGACATGCCCCATGTTATGTATTATGACTAATTTAGTTCGTTGGTTTTTAATTTCTGAAAAATTTGGAATGAATTTGAAGAACAGTTTCAGTATAAAGCCTTGAATTTGAAATGTTTGACCAAGAGTTTACTTATTTAAATACGAGATCGGATTAGAGTTTTTATGATTTGGTTAGCTTCGTTGGGTGATTAATGACTTAAGAGCGTGATCGGAAGTAATTTTGGAGGTCCAGCGTAGAATTAGGCTTGAATTAGCGAAGTTAGTATTTTGGCGAATTCCGGTTGCTTGGTGAGATTTTGATCAAAGGGTCGAAATGGAATTTCGAGAGTTTATGTAGGTTCTTTTTTTCAATTTTGATGTGTGTGCAAAATTTCAGGTCATTCGAACGTCGTTTGGTCAGGTTTTTGATCGAAAATGTATTCCGGAAGTTTTTGGAAAAACTTAGGCTTGAATTCGATGAGTTTTGAGTAATATAATGTCGTTTGAGGTGTTTTGATGATTGGAACAAGTTTGAATTATGATATGGATTATGTTCGTATGTTTGGTTGAGGTCCCGAAGGCCTCGGGTGAGTTTCGGATAGTCAATCGGATCATTTTGTGCCTTAAAAGATGGCAGAAATAACATGCTTCAGTTGCAGGTCTTTTGTTTATTGTGATCGCATATAAGCTTTGGGGTAGTCCATATTTTTGTTCTTTGCGTTCGCATATGTTGGGATACGATTGCATAGTTGGGTGAAATTGTTCTTTGTGAACGCATCATTAAGCCCGCATTTGTATAGAGTAAAAAGGGCCTGAGGTATTGTTTGGAATTTGTTCATCGCGAATGCGGAGTGTTGCCCGCCATCGCATAGTGTAATTATGTTGAGCATTGCGTTCGCATGAGACTTGTTGCGTTCGCATAGGGTTAATTCAGGGAGTTGATTTTTTTGTGCTTCGCGATCGCGAAGGTTCTTCCGCGATCGCATAGAAGAAAATATTGCCTGGGCAGAATGTTTTAAAATCATTTTGTTCGCGAATGTGGGTTTATTTTCACCCATGGCTGCTCGTTTTTTTGGAGATTCTTGAAGGAAATTAAAGGGGGATTCAAGGGGAAACGACTTGAGGTAAGAATCTTGGTCTTAAAACTCGATTATATTGTGAAATCCACCTAGAAATTCATGGAAATTAAGCCTAAAATTGATGAACTAGGGCTTGAGATTTTGAAATTTGATTTGAGGATTTGATGGGTCATTTGAACTCGGAACTGAGAGTTCTTGGTATGTATGGACTCATGGTGAGATAAGGAACCCGTTGATGTATAAATTTTCGAGTTTCGAGAAGTGGGCCCGGGGCTTGGATTTTTGTAATTTTGGGATTTGTGCCTGCTATCGGTTGTTTTCGCTTGGGCTTTGTTCCCTTAGCATATTGTGATGTATTCGCTCTAATTTTGGATAGATGCGACACTCGTGGAGGCCGATTTGAGGAGCAAAGGTGCCATGAGCTAGAGATTTCGCCGGTTCGAGGTGAGTAATAATTGTAAATGATATCCTGAGGGTTTGAAACCCCGGATTTGCACAATGTAGTGCTATGTTGTGGTGAAACACGCGCCTTATGACGAGCGCGAGGTTATTTACTGTTGGGGATTGTGACTTGGTCCATCCCGTTTGATATTTTACCGCGTATTTAACTAAGGTATGTTTATTATCAACATGATTTGGTCTTCTTGCCATATTTTGGGCTTCATGCCGACTACTTGAGTCCTTCGTGGACTTTTGTCACTCTTTCCTCACTATTTGATATATTACTTGAACTCAGTCATGTTGATTATACTGTTTTACAAACTCAGCCACTTTAATTGAATTTTGAGACTTAATTGATATTTCCAATGTTGTTTGGGCTGAGCACTACTATTCTATTGATGCCTGTGGGACTTATGATGTTTCTAGACTGAGTGAAGCCGAGGGCCTAAGATACATTTACATTCCACGGGGTGGCTGGAGAGACGTGAGGAGGCTTTCAGGCCTTGTGAGTGATGTAAGCAGGCTTTCAGGCCTCGTGAGTGATGTGATAAGGCTTTCAGTCCTTTAGCGTGATTTGAGGTGGCTTTCAGGCCTTGAGCGTTATGTGAGGTGGCTTTCAGGCCTCGAGCGTGATGTGAGAAGGCTTTCAGGCCTTGACTGTGATGTGAGGAGGCTTTCAGGCGTTATGTTGATTTAGCGCTTGGGCCGTAAGGGGCCCCTCCGGAGTCTGCACACCCACAATGACCACGGGTACCCATATGATCTGAGAGTGAGCCCGAGGGGCTGATACTATGCTAAGTGTCTAATACTGAGCCCGAGGGATGATACTGTTCTGAGCGATTGATATTGAGCCCGAGAGGGTGGTACTGTTTTGAAATATTGCCCGAGGGGCAAACTTTTATGTGTTCATCTCGCATATTTACTTACCTTTTTACCTGTTATATTGTGGTATTTGTGCACGATGGGCGAATTTTCTGTGCTTATTGGCACTAACTATTTTGAAATCATTTCGTAACTGTTGAAAAGATCATTTTCAAAAGAGATTTAAACTGAGCCAAGATATTTCCAAAGATTTCACAGCTTCACTATTTTCTCAAAGGATTGTACATTGCTTCTACATAGCATGATGGTTTGCTTTTCGTGATTTCTAAAAAATGATCAGTTGTTATTTACCTTTATTACTCACTGAGTTTGAGTACTCACTTTACTCCCTGTACCTCGTGTGCAGTTGTAGGTATTTATTCACCCGGTAGCGGGTATTGGCTGTTTGGAGGCAGAGTGGTAGGAGTTTAGCGAGGTGCCTGCCAGCTTTTGCACCACCGTCTTCTTTCTATGTTATTCATTATTCATGTTTAGTGTATTTCTAGACTTGTAAATCTAATTACATTCTTATAGATGCTCGTGACTTGTGACACCCCGGTTTGGGCTGTGTTTGGGTTGTACTTCCGCCACGTAATGTTATCGAATCATATTTAAAACAGTCTACCCGTATTTATCTAATTTTGGAAAAGGCAATTTGGGTTGGTTGGTTGGTCTTGTCTTCATGAGAGGTGCCATCACGACTGGAACGGGGTTTGGGTCGTGATAAGTTGGTATCAGAGCCTAGGTTACTAGGTCTCGCGAGTCATGAGCAAGTTTAGTAGAGTCTCGCGGATCAGTGCGGAGACATCTGTATTTATCCTCGAATGGCAGCGGAACCATTAGGAAAACTTCACATTCTTGAATTCTTATCGTGTGTCTTTGATTCAGCTTGAAAATAAACTTTTGACATTTCTTCCACACGTTTGTATGCGCGCATGAGCGCTCGGTATCGGATGTGCCTTGATGACTTGTGATTCCCCGATCAAGGGGCTAGATGTAATCTCTATGAGTTTGATGTTGGGCTATTCTGGAGGACTTGAGGCCGGATCTTTGCCTATGGCTTGAGAACTGAGGTGTTGATTGTGTGAGTAAGTGTTTTGAACTTACGTGTACGACAATGTCCCTATTAGTGGAAGTGACAGTTGAATAGCCATCTGATGAGTATGTTAGTACTGCAAGATGTATCTATGTAACTTGGAAGTGACAAGGAAGGTCTGCTGGATGATAGATGAACTATTGAGTGTATGATTTCCATTGTGAATGGATGTGTAGCCCAGAGTTATGGGCGCGTGAAGAATCTTTTCCTGTCCCCTAGTTGGGAGTAAAGTAAATTTCATGTTGCGGTATGAGTTCAGACTCAGGAAGACTAAGTGGATGGGTAATGTCTCTGACGGTGGAAGGTATATGAAAATGTTATAGTGAGGCGAAGCAGGTGGGTTATCTCCTGCGGAGTGTTCTAGTGTGGCATGATCCTTGTGTGCATGTTGGAAGATCTCATGTGTAATTTAAGGGTACATGTTGAAATTTGAAATTTCGGGTCGATTAAGAGAGTAGGCTTAACTGTTGCAGGGCTGAATGCGGGATTTGCAGAAGGTTTACAGTACTGGATAATCTGTGTTTCCACAAACTTATAAATGATTTGAGTTTAATATCACTATGGTATTGTGGCACCAATAGTGTAATGTTTTGAGTTGTTGATTATGTCTTGGTCTATGGCTTTGAACCAAGTGGGGGAGTCTGCTGGGGGCATGCGAGTGAATTAGATATGGCTAGAGTAAAGGAAATTTTTGACAAAGGATTCATTATGCTTCACGGAGAGAGGGAATCACAAGATGTCTTAAGTTGTTGATAGTAAAGAATGCTCAGTGCATAGAGCAGGAAGTTGCTTGGTCGTATTGGGATAAGGATTCCATTTTGCTATATCGGAGTGCCAACGTGGCATGGGTGGTTCTGTTTGTTAGATCAGTAAGCGGCGGTTGGAGCGAGCACATGATTTTTGCCCCATACGAAATTCTCTCAAAGAAATCAAAACAAAAATTGTCTGTTTTATTGTGTGCATTTTTGTGAATTTTTCGTGATATTTTAGTAATTGTTTGCATTTGTCCGTGCGTGTTTATTTTTCGTGATATATATATATATATATATATTT